>WOGP01005298.1:0-13262 GCA_015342065.1 Leptinotarsa undecemlineata | reverse complement strand
ATTATTTTGTGTCATGGCTGCAAGATTGAGCGTAAGAGAGAAAATTGAAATTGTACGCCTTTCGGGAGATGACGTTAGAAGTGCTAGAGAGCTTTGTAGAGTGTTTAATGCGGTATAGTACAGTACAGTAGCTGCGGTACAGTAAATAAAATAAATAAAATATTCAATGAAACTGGTGCAGTAATCCTGTACAAAGACGAAACAGGAATGACAGGAATGATCAAATCATTGGTAAATTTTCGTTTTGAGGACACCCGGCGATTTTGAAAATATGTTTGATTGTACTTACGTATTTTGATGCATAGATTACGAATCCGTAAGAAAAAAGCGGCGAAAAAAGTTCAGAAAAGGGCAACTTTTCAGTCTTCTTTTTCACAAAACACAAGCATTTATTCACACCTTAGAGACCCCAATAATCTAGTCTCTCTTCACCATTAGATTTTTCATTGTACTACTATATTATGATAATAGGATTTTTATACAGTCTTAGAATAAAAATGTCGATCCGTAATGTTCATATGATTTGGACATTGCCAACTGATTCAATATTCTGTTGATCATCCACTAATTTACACAAAAATGTATGGCTCTTTTACGTCAAACAACTTTTAGAGATTCAAGGAAAACTTTGATTTCATATCCAACTCAATTCAGGTTCCTACAGTGTTTAACTGGAAGTCAAATAGTAATAAAAAATAATGATGATGAATTAATCTCTCCTAAATCAAAGCCTATTAATGATCCCTCTGTCTACAAAAATCTATTTTTCCGTTAATCAGCTGAAGTCATTTAACTTGTATAGCATACACTCGTTGAAGTTTTGTGAAGTGTTTATTGAAAATCTTACTAATAATGAAATTTCTGATATGTTCGAAAATACTGAAAAATAGTTACCAATTAGACTTTCTTTGTATTTCTTAATTCGACGAATTTTTCGTATAACAAATCAGGAAAAATCTAAATCCATACACAAGAATTCGATAGCAACTAATTTTGCTTGAATACCGTTTCATGTTTCTTTCGAACATGACACAGTATCCTTGATTCAAGACCAGATTCAAAATCCAACAAAATACTTCAACCTTGTTTCTCAAGGATGAACAAGAGTCTCTATGGTACTTTATTGCAAAGCCTAGCTTTGAACCTGAACGTTTCTGATCTCTTATTTCATCTAGTTGTACTGAAAGAGCAACCTCTCATTTGGCTGTCAATGCCGAAATTTGTTTTTGCAATATACCACGTGGGTATCGTTGAATATATTAGATGAGTAATGTTTTTGTCATTTCCATATTGAACAGTTGAGTTCAATAATGCATTCGTGATAGAACCATTGATGCAACTCATGGCGAATCGAAACAGATCTGTCTGTTGATTTCATCCTTTGAATGAATTTGAATATTTCATAATCTGATGCCAATGAAGGCCTGGGAAATTTTTTCAATATATTCTAGAAAATTCTTTTCTTGGGAATAACCTGTGGAACATAAACTGCATCATGATAGCTTATATTCTAGTGATTATGAAGACCGTATTAAAAAAGTAATATTTCATATTCGATCATCAAATTACCGAAACTCTCGAGGATATTGAAAAAAAAAATTTGCATATCACCTAAACATTTCTAGAAAAAATTCAGGTCTGTTTTCAATTTGAAAGTTGAGTATCAATACATGTTCTCAATGGATTTTCAAATTTCATGCAAATGGAAAGGTGCAACAATTTACATATTATATTCAAAATTTTCTTTCTTTCCGTATATTTCTAAAACAACAGAAGCTAGGATCAATTTATTGGCATCATTCGATAGTACCAAAATTTGACGCTTTTGGCACAATTCAACTAAGTCCCTATCTCTTATCGTTTATGAGATCCCTATGTAAGGAGTCGAATTTGAATATCATACTGTTTATTGTACATCCATTAGTGCCTACATCTTCAAGAAACTGTTTAATTTTTCCAATATTCTGAACACTTTCTGTCTATAATTTCTGTCTATAATAATATATTTTCAATTCTTCTATCCGTTATTGATGCATTCGTTCATCAAATTGAAGCACAAAAAACGTGAGTAAATAACTATCAATGCATAATGAATGAATTATACTTCTTCTCTAGAGCTATTATTTTACTAGGCGGGACAGTGCCCCGAGGCCCTCAAGCTCACCGGGTCCTCGACCTTACCAAAAAATCTCAATCGAACTCAACTTTTGAAAATTCTCCCATTTTCAAAATAACTATGACAAGTGGCAAAACGACTCTGATCATGACAACTCAGTTTCAGATGAATTCGAAAGTTATAAAAAGGAAATTCCCTTAAATTATTTATGAGGGTTGACAGTGTCATCAATTTGACGGATATCAATATGTGCGTTTTATTATTCATAGATGTGTGTTCACATCTATGAATAGGTTCAATTTTATTTGATTTTAGTACCACTCATATTGATGTTACGTAAATGAATCTGTTGATTTCGGCTACTCATTGTATAGCGCAAAATACCGTGAAAAATACAAGTCACCTGCAATAGGTACATTAATTCAGGCGCGTGGACATTGTTTTTTGGTCTCCACCGTGGTAACACTGTCGGCGATGAAATGTTTGCCGGGGATTCCCCAACGACGTCTTGTATTGTATATCGTATCATTATATTTCTCCCTCCTAACGTTGTCAGTGTACAGTGAGTACCAACTTGAGCAAATCTTATATAAATATAGCATTTATGAATTAGGAAACTAAAATTATGGACAAAAAGAAGAAACCCAGTGGTGCATTTAAACGCAAACAACGCCAAGAAAGAGAAGAAGTTAAACAAAAATTCCCCAAAATTGACAAATTTTTAAGTCAGGCGTCTGGAAGTACTTTTGGGCAAAATATTTCTATTGATAGTGAATCAAATAATGTGATAACTGCACTATTCGTTGAGAATCCCACTGAAGAAGATGCAATAATGATTGCAGTTGAAGATACCTTCGCCGCCGATCATGTGAACGTGGATGATGTTTGTATGGCACATAAGAACATAAAAATGGAGGATTAGGAGGAAACACAGACCTCCAAATTTTTCGATAAGGTGTAAGATAAATCGTCTTATGACTTGGGAAACTTCACGAACAAAATACTAAATGATAATGCAAGAAGTCAAATTCTTGATATGGGACCTTTACAGCTTTCAGGACCTTTTCCAACTGATAGCAATCAGAATATCAGGTATTTTTCAAAGTCATACTACGTTTCAAGTTCAAAATATGGACCAGTTAATCGATTTTGGTTCTGCTATTCCAAAATACTAGACGCTGCCTATTGTCAACCCTGCTGGTTATTTGCTTCACAGAGGAATAATGTCTGGTGTACGGGAATTCGTGATTGGAAACATTCATCAGAAAGAATTTAACAACACAGTTGTTCGAGTGGCCATACAGAAGCATGTGATGTATATGAATTTTGGAAAAAAATTATACTAATAGTATCCACAAGGAACTTGAAAATAAAATTCCTGTCACTTCTGCAGCAGCTGAAAGGTCATTCAGCAAATTGAAAATAATAGAAAATTATTTAATAAATAGTATGGGTCAAACTCGACTCCGACTTTATCGCTAATAGCAATTGAGAACAAAACCGCATCAAGTCTGATTGAAACCGAAGTTATTGAAACTTTTGCGAAAACTAGAGCTAGGAAAAGATTGTGATTATCATAGCTGTTTAGTCAGTTGGTAGGTCCGATCTTTATATAATAATAATGAACCCTTGAATCTTTTCTATTTCGTTTTATTGGCCAATACCTACTCCAATTATTAAAATAATTTTATTTATGTTGTTGGTGTTTGATATTTTAATTATCTGCCCTGCATTGCATGAAAAAGAGCTGATGATAAATTAGCTCAGTATTTGAAAAGTATTTGTATATATATAAGGAACCTTTATAAAACCTTACCAGTTTCGATAGCAGTGGGGCTCCATTTTTTTAATTGTCCTAGGACCCTAAGTTACCTAGCAACCCCACTGATTAAAACAATCGTTCTGTTACTTTTTCACGTGATCACATTGGCATGTATAACTGTTAACGCAGATTGAAACAATAAGACAAAATAATTTTACAGAAGAAACTTAATTTTTCAATACCTGGGGTTTAGTGACTGATGCAGATGATTTCACTTTCAGATAATTTCACAAAACTAGAAAGATATGAACCCAAATTAGATCTTCCTTAGTATATTGCTAACGCATAGGTTTTGATGCCTCATAAGGCTCCGATCAAACCTTCTTTGTATGGAGCTCCTTCACCAAACATACCCTGAAGCTGCTGGATTCCATCCAGAAAAGAGCCATGCACCTGATTGGAGGCACGAACATCACTTGTAACATTGATAGTTTGGAAAATCGAAAAAAGGTTGAAGACTTATCTCCCCTATAGATAATTTTCAAGTGTTCAAGTGACTTGGCACATGTCTGATCAGCTGTGTCTGGCTGTGTCTGGCAGCTGTGGCCAATAAAGAACGGTCTAATTCCTGTAGTTTAAACTGTTGAAAAACAAAGTTTAGTAGGTCCTAAAATATTTTGCTTTCAACTGTATATCAAATTGAGGCTAATGAAACAGTTTGTGAAAGCATTAGACAAAGAAGGAGATTGTTTCAAGTATCTGTCTGAGAAGTTTCCTGATCTACCCGATGTTAAACTAATAGAAGGAGTTTTCGTTGGGCCTAACATAAGAAAACTTTCAAAAGATTAAAGCATTGTCACAAAAATGGAAATGAAAGAAAAAATGCCTGGAATTAATTTAAACTTGTTATAACAGGCTTTCTTGGAAACAAAAAAGACCCAAACTACAAAACTCGGATTGCTGAATCGATACAAAACTACAAAATGTTGGGCAGCAACATGAGTGTCAAAAACCATTTGCTTCACTGACATCTGGACTACTTTCCCGGTTCCATCAAGACATAAAAGAAATGCGACGCAGATACCAAGGTCGGTAGAATGTTAACATGATGGTAGACTACTGTTGGATGTTAAAAGGTTAAATTCACATGAACATGACGAAAAAAAACCATTTTTACAAAGACTTATAATCACTTTCCAAACACTTGTGTATTACTATAATGCTTAGTTTAGCTATGTTGCATTGTTTGTTTTGCTGTTACTTCATGTTTAAATAATAAAAATAAATAAACAATTCCTCGTTTTTTTGTACTTTTTCAATTATTTCATCCTTATATTGTAGGCAAACATCACATGCTACATAATAACTAATGTCATTTTTGAAATTAGCGCAAAAGAATACATAAAGATCAGTTATCAAAATCAAAACAATTTTTTCAAAAGTTTTTTTTGCAGACCTGTGTTATTGGATTTTTTGTCAGAGTGACTTTCAGGGGTGTTCGAGTGAGTTTTCTTACCGAGGGCATATTTTAATTTTTTTCAATATTTCCTAAACACTATAGTACATGAAAGAGGAACAATTTCATATGAATGAAAAACTGTCATTGTCGATGGCGAAAACAAGAAGTATATTTTTAAGAGAAATTAATTTTTGGAGAGATTTTTTAATTTTTTTGTATGAAGATGGATCAGTATAAAGCGTAAACTGCCACCTTTTTTCCCAAAGGACACTCGTCTCTATGCCTCTTCACCATCAATCTGAATAACATGAAATGAAGCAGTCAATTCATTCATAATATTACGAATCCATGTCAAAAATGAGTTAAGTCTACTCAGGACATCGATTTGTTTCATACTATTTTTTTGGATACATAACCTTCTACAATCTGACAAAAAACGAAGCTAAATCAATAGAGAATCTTCTGAAGTGTAATAAAGGACAAATTGAAAGGTGCACCCTTATTTTACTACTTTATATAAACCACTGAAGATTCCAATTGATCAGTTATTCATGAAAAAAGAAAGAAAGAAATCATCGATGTTTGCCATTGGGGATAACAATGTTTCATGTAAGAGAAAATTCACCTCTTTCATACACTATATTGTGTAACAATCCATTGATATCTGATTCAATTCCATGGAGAATGTTTGGAGTACAAACTGAATAGAAAAAAGGTTTTTTTGTATAATTCGATATTCATATAAGATTAATAGTTTCGAAAGTATTTTTCTTTCGTGTAATCTAATGTTTATATGAATGTGGTTGTTTGGAGATGGTTTTTTTCCAGATCTTCTTCTATCAGTTTGTGTCTAAAAGTTACTTCTTTGTATGTTCTACACATCTTTGTGAAGAAAGAATTTATTTTGAAATCAATTGTTTAGCCATTTCTTCGAAAGAATACACATTTTTTTATAAAGAGGAAGAAGTAAAAAGCCTAAATGTTTTTATCTTTTACAAAAATGAATCTGTTTCAAAAATATACCCCTTTTAATAAAAAAAAAATGTTATTGATTATGCAAAATTAATCATCAAAATTGGTATTCATATATTCGAAACATATTAGAGTGATTTGCAATAATCAAAACAAAGAAAGGAGAAGGTGATGTTCTGAAAAATACGCCTCACAATAATTATATTGGGACGATTTGAAGAAGATGTAGTCAATTCTAATTCTGATTATTCATGTTATTGGATTTACCTGTACTCTCATGGTTCGCAAAGCTCCAGGTTTTCTTTGGCCAGGAGCCTAGTAACTACTGATACTGACTGAAAGTCAAAGTGATAACATCGCTACGACATGATACAAATCATTGGAAAAAAATTGATGCACGGCAGTGCTCTGCAAGAATTCTGTAAACATTTTTGAGTCATCAACATTTTATAAAAAGGAACCTCTATTCACCAGATAGGTTTATCTGAAAATGTGTAAATTATGTATTATAAAAATTATTTGTATGAAAAGCATTGCCACCAAGAAATAATTTGTTCGACTGCGACTTGGCAGTAAATAACTGAAATAGACAGGAGGGAATTCTATGGATATTTATGAAGTATTCGTTTTCGAGAACTAACGTAACAATAGGCTCTTCGAAACCTGTGTTTCTTTGTGCGATACATCAATGAGTTGTATATATAGTAGGTGGAAAGAAGAAGAGTATGGAGTACTGAAGTATATCTCCGGATAGATATGGTTGTGAAACAGAATCGTCAATTTTTTTTTCTCGTGAGAATAATATCAGTACCCTCTGCTCCCCCTTGTTGCGCCACTGCAAGTTATTGAAAAATGCAATGGCTGTTCGAGGTGGCACCCAGCAGAGACGGCTTATTAATAATAACCAATTTGTAGTGAATAAAAAGATTAAGTTTCACCATAACCAGTAGGCTCTCAGGTTAATTCCGTACGGAAAATTATCCATGCACCAATCGTGCGTAACAAATACTTGACACTTTGATGCTATCGAATTTCATGTTTTATAGAACATGATTTCTTGATTGCATCGACAAATCTTTCATTTTCAGGATTAGTGCTAAGAAAATCAATTTGTATGCAACTATGATAAATTTTATTGTCAAATCAATGAACTTTCTCCATAAAACTCGAGAGCCTCGAGTGGGTAAAAGTTATGGGATTTGCATCAATATTATTTACAATTTTTGTTAAAGAAAATCAACAATATCACATGATATAGTCAAAATTTTTTCACATTTACACATATGGGGGTTTATATGATTCAAATCCATTCCTTTTGTAGAAATTAAGAAAGTAATAGACGGCTTGTCTATTGATTATGCCCAACAATGTGTTTTTCTCAATCCATAACTTCTGATATCGTTTTCAGAGAGAAACATAATGATGATAAAATATATTTGAACATATATAAATAAAACCGCTTCAATTCAAATATTTAAGCAATATTGCTTAAATATTTGAATTCATAATATACATTCATTGTCATTTACTGACGTGAAGTCAGATCTGTATATGAATAGCACCTTATTATTGGATGGGTTCAACAGTGAATAACTGACCTAATATTCTGTCTTCATCAAACAGTTTTCTGAATTCATTTCTAGTTTTCATCTGAAGAGATAAATCGATTTTGTGTCAAATATTGAATCAATATCCAATGATCATATTTCTGTTATATTTTCCAATGCACAAGTTGAATTCTATACTTTATTTTTCAAAACCTTCAAAGTTTTAAAGTGAGAACCAGAAATAAACATAAAATCCGGTAGAATAAAATCCTAAACTCCGTACAGACTGTAATTTTTTATGAGAAGTAAAAATTATGGGATATAGTAGTTTCAGTATGGGTCGACGGTAAACTTAAAGTTACCAGGTGCAGAAGTTAGTGGAAACACTGCCTATTTTTTACAGTTTGAGTGCCAATTTTTGTATTTGTTGAATAAAATATTCTTCTGAAAAAAAAAACTACCACTGCAGAATAGTTTATTTTCTACCAGGCGCTTTGAAACTCAAAATATGAATGTGAATATAAATCTTCCTATGTTTTTATACCACTTCTATTAGCGGTTTTGTCCTGCAAGTCTACTTTCAAACGAATATCATACCCTATCTATACTAGAAAATTGAAATAATTATACAGATAAACTAGATATAATAATTGTTTCAACGCAGACACAATCCAGAAGTTAATCAGAAAACAAAGCTTCAAATTCACAAATAGAATAATATATCCCTAGATCAAACAATCAGACATCAAAAAATTTGTAACTTGTACATATTTTAGTGAAAGAACAGAGACAATTGGGATTTTAAAAAAATAAGGGAGGGGCATTTTTCAATGCCAAAGTTGAAGTGTACAAGATGGAGAAATCTGGAGTTTATAAGTTCAAGTATCTGGAGTGTGATAGTGTTTATGTGGAACAGTGTGGTCTACTGACTGGTTTTCAGAATAGCTTACCACCACTGCCACAGGTAAACAAAATTCCGGTAATAGAGTCATTGAGAACAATCTTTTATTACCGACTGTGGTGGTATAGGTATATACGGGTGTACATTGTTAATTATTTCAGTTTATGGTATTCGTGGGTAAATGTCTTTATGGGAAGAAACTGCAGTAACGTTAGTTACAAATACAAATGGTATAAAACATAGGAAGTCTCAATTCTCATTTTGGTGGTGAAACAATACACTAAATGGTAAATATGGCAATGCCTCCTAATTTAGGCAAAGGACCAAACGGAAATTAAATATGAATTAACAATAAAACATGGATTATTCTGACTATAACTGCAACAAATTACACTTTCGGGCAGTCAGACAAAAAGTATTTCTATTTGTGAACCCCTTCCATGGATGAATTGTCGTCATAGATCAAAAATACTTACCATGAAATAAATACACTGAACTCACATTAGAACTCACTTAGAATTTTAAAAAATTCCTTATTTCACATAAAATAAAATACGAAGCTTGATTGATATGATACATACTATTTCAGTCGAAATTATAGAAATACACTCCATTGAATGACATAAATCAAAATTCAACACTGTATTTCTAACACACTTCGCACTTATTTCACTGCCAAATTTTTTTCCTCGAAGTAATTCGTGATGTAATTCAAATTGCATCTTATAGGTCTCATATATGTACCAAATTCGAAATTCTACAGCTGTGATTTTCACTTCCGATTCAGACGTAACATTTGAATATCTCTTTGTACCAGAGGCGATCTCTCCTCTCAACGAGAGGAATGGTTTGAAATATCATCATAGATCACTGAATCTATATGCTGCGTTTATCGACCAACAAGCGATACACAATATCGGGTACTATTCTCTTCAGCTGCAACCACTATTGCGAATCAATCATCTCAGTGTTGAAGTTTCCATATTCGGTGAGTTCAATATCCATAATATAAAACGGATCAAATTTTTGAATATCAACGACAGACATGGTCATGGCAAGATTATGAATGAGCCAACCAGGATTATTGACCGTGATGGAGAATATGTTAGTCTTCTGGATCTGTACATAACAAACAATCCAGGAATTTACACAGTCACCATAAGGTCTCCATTGGGATCTTCAATACCATTTCCGAAATTTTCCCTGGCTGGCTTAAATGATCCACCAACTTGTACTTTTGAAGTTACGGAAGTGGTTGTATCATCCATGCATGCATATATTCCTTTTGAAATGAGACGAACTTCTAAACGTAACCTTCTAGTGGCAAACAAAAATTGCGAGCAGGCAATCCCGAATTCACAATTCAACCATTTGGTGGAATGTGAATTTTGTAAATCTTCGCAACAATAACCATCGAAAAAGCAAAGCTACTAACTGAACAATTTGCGTCCCACTCCACAAACGATTTTCTGGGAAAGGCACCACCCACTATTTCCACACTAGAATCCACAATGCTGAAATTTACTTTTCGAGAATAAATTTAGAAAAAACTCAATATCAACAAGGCGTCTAGTCCTGATAAAGTGTCCGTGATCGAACTTAAAAAGTGCGCAAATCTACTCACACCAGTATTTTGTAGACTTTTCAATCTGTCTTGGAAGGAAAGGGTTTTCCACTCTTGTTGAAAGACTGCTCGCGTTGAGCCTATTCCCGAAAAGGGCAAGGAAACATTTCCATACTACTATAGACCAATTGCTTTGCTATAAGTGATATCAAAAATCATTGATGAAGCCGTAAACCACCATACCACCATTTCCTTATGTCATCCATATTTGGAATAACGCAATGGAGGAAGAATCGAGAGCTATCAATTGCGCTTGATATTTCTAAGGCGTTTGACTGTGTCAGGCCCAAACTTCGATGATATGGCTTGACGCATCATTTCTGTGTATAGCACCCCAGCTTCACGAAAGAACATTCTCTGCAAGTGGCCGGCGATGGATATCTCTCGAATACTTTCACCAACAACTCTGGTGTTCCCCAGGAATCCACACTGTCTTCAAGGCTCTTTTTATTGTATATCAACGACTTACTGGAAAAACCAAGAATCCAATATATTGCTTCGCTGACGACATCACACCCTTCGCGTCATTCCATTTGATTCCAAGACATCGGCTGCGGATGCACATCTTCACCGACAGCATTGAGGATCTAGAAGTGCTTTCGAACTGGGGTAAAGGTAACCAGGTTTAATTCAATGTCACGAAAACCCAGGCCTCGGTTTTCTCCAAAAAGATGAATGTCTCCGAACCGGGTATAATAATGTCAGAACAGACAATTTCTCTTTCTGCTTCGATAAGTTAGTTGGGGATTGAAATGTACACCAATATGTCTTGGCACAATCATGTCGCTGGAATTGCAAAGGCTGGTTCCCAATAGTTTGAAACACTGTTCTGAACCAAAAAACTGTACACACCTCAAAAACTTTTGATGCTTCACTACTCTCAGATCAGATTTGGGGTTGGAGTATTGTTTTCATGTCTGGAGCTCCGCCCCTAAGCATACCTTGAAGCTGCTGGATTCTTTCCAGACAAGAGTCATCCGCTTGATTGAAAATGCGAACATCACTTGCGAGCTTGTTAGTCTAAAACATTGAAATAACGTTGATGATTTCATTCTCTTCTATAGATAGTTTTATCGGAAGTGTTCAAGTGGACTTGGCACATTTGATTGCATCAAGAGCAATACATATCAGAAATACCCGACGGACTGTGGCTGTTCATCCTTTCGAGTTTCAACTCAGTAAACCTCCAACTTCACTGTTCAAGAACTCTTTTGTGTGGAGAACTGCGTTTATCTCCTGAGAACGTTTTTCCAAATGGATTTAGTCGCCAGCCGTTCAAATCCAATGTGAATTGCTACTTTCACAAAGGCACCGCTCTCAGAATGATTTGAGGATTTTCCTGTAGTACTTGTATTTCTCGATGGCTCAACAATAGGACCTTTTCGCGTGTTTTTGCGCTCAATTCAAAACGTGCCAAGTGACGTCAAGCACACTATTATGTCGGATTTATCAGTGGCGATTTTTTGCACGATCGCTATATTACATTCACCATGGGCGTGACAATAATTCACTTCAATACGACATAAAATGAATTCTACTGCATTCAACAAAATCAACCTAAAATTTGAAATTGAATTATTCTTCGCTAATTATTCTGTGATGATTAGTACAATCAGTTCAGTAACATCGAATGAAAACATCAAATAGGTGCAAGTTTTTTCCACTCATATCTTTCACGAATATATATTCTTGAATGGACTTTGTACTACTAATTATATATCAAACGAATATATGCCACATGTGAATGTTGATGAAAATAAGATACAATGTTATCTATAAAATGCATGCTTCACCAATTTCTATATTCGTGATGAACCGTCTTTGGAGTGAAATAAAAAAATGTATTGGATGCAGTATATTCCACCAAAATCATTCACAATGAATTCTTACTGTAATTTTGTTGTGTAACAGAATACAGTAACTCACAATGGTTCTAAACATATTTCACTATTTTACTAAGGTTTTTAGAAAAAGAAGTATCGGGTCAAAGTGTATATCGGTAAAATTGATTGAAATACTTATTATAAAGGTAATTGACTTCGTCCTCATCGACTCACGTTTATAATGCAAAATGCTTATTATTGAATACAAGTTGCTCAAGATATTAATTTCAATTTATCAGTGACGCGGAAATTTCGTTCAGTAATAATCAATAGATGAGTACTGTAACACACCTTAACAAGAAATGTGAGATGATCAGTTGAACACATTTTGAAATAAATTAAATAATAAGGAAGTGACTTCTTCACTATTCGACTGCAACAAAAGGTATTTTTCTTCTACTACCCGTTTTTTCAGATGAGTGATTTTTGGATTCCATGCAGCATCGAAAGTATGATATTGATATGAAAAACTAATTGAACAAATGAGAAATTTTTCATTTCAAAAAATCATGATGAGCAGAATATCGGAATGCATTGGGTACCTTTCTTCGCGGCAAGTGCTAGTATGAACTCTAACGGATTTATTATCCGAATTTTTAGAAAAAGTGGAAGCTGTTAATACAATAATACTTGCAGCATGAATCTTATTTCTTTTTTCTGAAGAAGTATAGTGAATTCGATGAGAAGGGCATCAACTAGACATGGAGACCCGAAAACCCAGCTCCTTCATAAAACTGTGCTTCTCAACACTCAACTCCCGCTTTAGCGGGAGTTGAGTGTTGTCTGCTTGATTTCAAATTTCTATATGTTGCGTATCTCTACGCTACTTTGGTTGAATGCGTTTTTGAGCAACATATATATGAAGCTTCTTTGAACTTTCTCTCAAATCAGTATTTTTCTTGTATATGATCTCAGCATGGGACCATCCGATGCTATACTATTCCCGATTTGTTGGTTCTCCTTGCTGTGTGTTTTTCTTAAGTTCGACAATGCGAATT
>WOGP01005297.1:0-13264 GCA_015342065.1 Leptinotarsa undecemlineata | reverse complement strand
GATAATGTCTAGATTTTCAGCTTCTTCAACAATAGGGAGCGATTCATTATTGATTTTTATATTGATAGAAAACTGAAATCTAACCCGATTATACATAGAACCAAATAAAATTACTTTGAATTCAGTACAATGTATTAGTAAACAATGTTCAGAAGCAAAATTAATGAACGTCGCCAGTTCCCTAATAATTATTTCAGAAGCATCATCTGCTAACTGCGTAGGAAAAGTGTGATAAACCTGTGTATCATCAGCATAGGTATGAATCTTACATTGTTCTAAGGATTTAATTAAATTGGTGGTATACACAGAAAAAAGTAAAGGGCCCAGTATTGAACCTTGAGGCACCCCCCGAGTTCAATGTCAAATATTCGGACTGCTTTGATTCAATTTATACACACTGTTTACGATTGTCTAAATAATTTTGTATAACCTGTATAGTGCAAAATATTAAGGAGTAATTTGAAGTTAATACTGTCAAATGCTCTGCTGAAATCCAGCAGTACCAATATTACACACAGACCTTTATCCGTTGAGGCAATGATATCATCGACTATATTAAGTAAGGCTGTCGTACAGCTGTAGCCTTTACGAAAGCCAGATTGAATAACAGGTAATAGTGGTCGGCTGAATGCTGTCATATCAGTAGTTCAATGGATCTTTCTAGAATCTTGGAAAGCATGGGTAGGATACTTATTCCTCTAAGATCCTTGTACTCTGAAGGATTTTGTTTCTTGGGTAGAACTTGAACCACTGCTCTTTTCCAAACAGTAGGGACAACACCCCTTGAAAGGCAGAAATTTATGATGTGTGTAATATATGGCACAATTAGAGGACAACAAAGTTTGATAAGTTTAACATTCAGCCCATCATATATGCGTTATTGTTGGAAGATTAGTATCTTATTGACAAAGTCTTGTAAAAAAATTAAATGAATGTCATGAAATATAAAAAATATAAAATAAAATACATGACAGAATATAAAAAATAAAAACAAGAAATTTCACAAATAAACCATCAAGAAGACAGATGAGTTTAGGTGCACATTGAAAAATCAAGTCATGGTAGAATTCATGGATCGAAAAAATAAGTTTTTTTCATTAAAAGATCTTCAACTGTACTTCGGAACTTTTTGATATCTGTGCTATTTTTTAGAATGGTAGGAAGGTGATTATATATTTAATACTTCCATAAATCAGAGAATGCTGAGGCAAGGTGAATTTTGGAATAGGTAAGTGAAGCATATGGTTCTATCTGGTGTTGTGACAATTTATTCCGGGAGTGTACATACTAGTTTTATTTTTATGATATGAGCATACTGTTTCCATTATGTATAAACAGGTTATAGTTAATATTTTGTGGCTGATGAATAAAGGCTTGCAGTGATCTCTCGGCTTAGACTTTCTAAGGTATCTCAAAGACCTCTTCTGAAGCACAAATATCGTATTCTGTAACTGTAAATTACAATGGTCCACAGGGAATATGAGATTCGATCAGTGCAAAGTGATCCATTCTAGCTGTAGTGTGATATCACTCTAATAGCATACCATCCACTAGATACTTTTTTACTCAGATGAAATACATGTTCTTTAAAATTCAATTAATTGTCTATGTGAATGCCTAGGAATTTAGTGTGCTGTTTGCTTTCTATGTAGTAGTTATCCAAATCTAAATCGTCTAGAATACATTTGAAATTAACTAGTTTTGTTTAGGTTGAAGCGTTATACCAGGGAATTTGTTATTTGGGAAAAAAGTTTTTGGCTTTCTACTACTCCATCTTGATACTAAAAAAGAATAAGGGAATCTTCCAAAGAAAGGAAGGAAGTAATAAATTTGCAAATAAGTAACTCTATACATGGATATGTAGATCATGCAAAGAAATAACTTTCAGACACAAACTGAAAGAAAGTCCTCCTGAAACAGCTACTTTCATATAAATATTGAATTACACGAAAGAAAAAAAAATTCTTTCGAAACAAATACTTCTATATGAACACTGAATTATACAGAAGATACATTTCTCTACTCAATTTGATACTTTTTGGTATTTTTTTTTGTGTTTAAAAGTTTACTTCAAAATTAACCACCAGTAATTTTGGTGCATATTTTCAAATTAGACTGAAATAAAAAATTAATTAACAGGACAATACAAAAATTAAATGAAACTACAGAAAGGATAGGTAAAAACACTTGAATGGCCTATAAATAGTCAGATCTCGGAGAAATAAGTCCAGTTATCATCAGAAGACGATTGTGGATACTAACATTCGAAACGTCGCGAAGTAACTTGGTTTGAAATTTTTCAATTTTCAGTTTTTATTCCTTATTAATAATTTATATCATATTAGACAATGGAAATCCGAACTAATGAAAAGTCTCTCTATGGTGTGTGCTTCTTCTTTAACTAGTTCTATCACCTTCTTATAAAATGTTGGAAAATTATTTTCAGGCATGATGCTTTTTCCAATTTTTCTCAAATCAACTCGATGGGATTGAAAACACAAAAATAGGGGGGAAGTCTTAGTATGATGTGTCCATACATTTCAGCAATACTCCCAAGGGCATACACTTTTTCAAATGTTTTTGTCTGTTAAACTTGATGACGTTTGTTTTTGGTATAGTGATCTTCAAAATACAAGTTGTCATCCATTAAAAAACTTTGTATTTCATCTTTCCTCGAATTTTCGTTCGGTACTTTGATGAGCTGTCGCGAATGATAGGAAGTATTGTCAAGAACTATCACGCTTTTCGCATCCAAATTTGGGAACTGTTTTCAAACCATTCTTCGAAAATATTAACTTCCATGTTCTTTTGATAGTCGACATTGCAGACCTGAAGTTTTTCACATAATTTCAAAGAATTCTGAACCCATATTTTACTTCCTCCGCAATGTTCAATAATAAGTCGCGATCCTCTGTTTGCAGGCATGTTAGGCGTACACATTCTCGAACCATCAGTCCACCCTTTCGTAACTGTGTCGTGAGTGTCATACCAAGTTTCGTCCAAATAGAATATTTACCGTTGTTCTTGTCTATATTTAGTTATTTTTTTTAAGTATTTGTTACTCAATTCCACTATTCTTCTGCTTTCCATAACTGTTTGGCGTTTGTTTATTATTTAAATCTTAATCCTAGTTTCTTTAACCAATTGTGAAGAGTTTTGTCACAGCAGCTGACGTTATAGCCGGAATTATTCATTTTCTTCCTTATGATTTCAGTTGTAGAAATCTCATTGCTTTTGTAACAGTTGTATATTGTTTTTTTCAATGATTTTGTTAGATGAACATCTAAAGGTTTTGGTAATCCTATTGTTTGGGTGAATTTTTACAGAAGTTATTATCAGTTAAGAGTTGATGAAATGAATAAATGTGAGCATGTACTCTCTAATTACACTTGCGATGTTGCTGTTCAGTACTCAAGCTACATGCATTCATCTCGTCATAAAAATTCTTTGCAGCAATCAAACAAATCCCGCTTCCAGTAAAAAATTTCCTTCTTCCATACAATTTCAATCCCCCTTCACAATAAAATGCACTCTCGGAGAATTTATCAAATTATTATTCAAATCGAGACCCGAATGGATGGGAACAATAGCAACAAATCGCCGGCTTTTATTTCAATATTCTTTTGAAAAGCTCGAAACAATCGGCCGGTGATAAATTGCCATTTGCTGCCCTGTACATTTCCAGAAAAATATCGTAAAAAGATGAACCGTCAGAAGTAAAATGACCGTTTTTTGTTTAGCGAGTAAATTGATGTTTTCCATTACGTATGAAAAATTGTCTACAGTTTTCAAGCAATGAGCAGTGAACTGAACATTTGTGCATGAGAGCCTTTATTTTAACGTGTCCGTCAGTCGCAATTATTTGCAATAAAAAATTGTGTGATGGCTTCAGACAAAATGGATGGTGAAAAGTAATTAAAAAAATACATCGACCTCGAAAATAAATTCACCTAAAAGAATAAAATATAATATATTATTCAACGAGTGAGAAGTGTGACCCTTACTTAAGAATGAAGTTTGCCATTCGTGAATCATTCGAGGTTCTAGTTGCTTTCATTTTATTATTCATAGGAGAACTTTTGAAAACAACAATTTTCCGTCACAATAAAAATTTGTAGTGAGGTACATTCGTTTTTAGTTTCGGAGTCCAAAGTTTTATTCCTGTTTCTTGCTGGAAACCTAATATTTCAAAACGATGTGTTTTTTCATAGAGACTTCTTTTGGTACATTTTCGTTTATACAAAGCATCTGAGAGGTATCTTCGAAGCGTCCAACAATAGTCTGCCATCATTATCACGCTCCATCTTTCCTGGAAGCTCTTTTCCGTCTTCTTGTAACGGTGAAATCCAAAATTTTCTCTATGACCTCTTTGAAGGCAATCCACTCTTCTCTTTGAGGATCCGTCATGGTTATGATGAATTGTGGATCAGCCATAAGCCGTCTGTATTCTGGTTCAACGAAAACACCTTTCTTTGAGAGACCTGGAAACTTTTGATATCAAGTATTT
Organism: Leptinotarsa undecemlineata; assembly: GCA_015342065.1. Taxonomy (NCBI): domain Eukaryota; kingdom Metazoa; phylum Arthropoda; class Insecta; order Coleoptera; family Chrysomelidae; genus Leptinotarsa; species Leptinotarsa undecemlineata. The sequence continues at coordinate 8,757 of WOGP01005297.1, read as the reverse complement.
GGAGTAATTTCTATCCTTCGGCAGTGACTTTACAAATTGCTTCGTCAATTCCAGCTTCATGTGGAACCGTGGTGAAAGAACTTTATGAGGAGGAGGGTCCAAAGTTTCAAACAGAACATTCTTTTCGCTAACGTTGAGCTCCGTCGGAAGCCAACACTTTTTGATCCAGTGATCTGCTCAGTCTCTACTGTCCTTCAGACACAAGAACAAAGGGCATTTGGTATACCCAGATTGTTGTCCGAGCAACATGCTCAAGATTTTTAAATCATCAAATTGGACTTTTATTATTGGAGAAATAAAAAATGTTTCGTTATTTTTTTATTAAATTCGTAATTTTCGTTTTCCGCTACCACGGCAATTTTTCAATTGAAAACGATCAAAACTTTCCTTGCTGTTGGTATGCCAAAACATAAGTCTTCCAAAGTTTGAGATCTACGTCGTTCCATCTATCTAATATATTCTCACTACCTCGTCCTGCTCACTATATTCAGTGTGAATTTCCATCTTGTAATCCAATCTCTTTTTCCCCCGCTGCTCCAGCTGTATGGCTTCATTCATTACGTTATGAATTTTCTCGGAAACTAATATGATAGCTGGAACTTTCTGATTCGGCTAAGCAAATGACATTGATTAGATATCTCTCTAAATCATAATTCATACGTTTTCTAGTTCACATATAACTTCAGTTCATCTTCATCAGAAATTATAATTCAGGTGTCATTCTTTTCGCAATTTGACAAAAAATAATTCACGATTTTGTCCAAGTTACTCTAACGAATGGTTTCGAAGTTATACAGAATTCAGTTGAACAAAAAAGAGATGTTCGTTATTTGCAAATATCTCAAGAACTATTGCAGATATTCGAAATTTGAAAAAAAATGTTCGAAGAACAGAAAAATCACTGAAAAATGCCACACCAATATTATTTATTGAATTTTATATCATTTTGATTAAGCGGGGTTATAAACAAATACATTTTTAACACTATTTTTTCAATCAGTTAGTGAAGAAATTTAATAAAAATATCCATGCATCTTTTTGAGATTGTTAAAAATAAAAAATGTTTATGTTGAAAAATTATTTACACTATTCGAAAGAATGAATTGAGAAAATTTATTTGTTTATAACAAATTGTCCATTTAATCAACAAACGAAAAATTCCATCATGTTCGCAAAACAAACTTAATCATCTCGTAAACAATAAACATCAAATCATATTAATGTATCTTTCATAAATGAGGAAAAAACCAATTGGAATATTCGAAAACTAAACATTTTTTCAATGCTTCATGTATGTTTTTAATTTTTCAAGTTTTTGTTGTTCATTGTTCATAAACGAATGAAAAATTTAGTTATTTTTTCAGCAATGTTTTTTCTGACCATTGTAATAATTCATTTTTTCATATTCAACGACAATCATTTTTTGTGACGGAAAAGCCTTTTTATTGACCTTTTTTGACATCCTTCGAAGAAGATAAGAAATAAATAATCAAAAGAAATAACTGCAAATATCTTAGAATTGTTTTTGTCCATTTCTGAAGATGGGGGCAGATTTTCGCCTCCATTATTTCCATTATTTTGTATTATTTCTTTGCAATTTTGTTGATAAGCAAAATTGTTAAATAGAGAACATGTTTCTTTATGAAAAATACTTTTATTTTACGCAGTAACTTATCAGGATAAACTCAAAAGTTTGTCTTTCTACACTGGAATAAAGTTCTCCATTATATTTATTATATTTTTCAGATTGTGGAAGTTAACAAATACCCAAAAAAGGTCGATAAAAAACTCATTTTTTCAATTATTCAAGTTTCTATTTTCACATATCTGGGATTCTTCTGAACAGTTTGCAGCAATGCTCCAAATTAATTATAATTAGAATGCTGACACCGAATTAAGTTATAATTAAAGCCCATATCGTTTATTTTGATTAATTTTATATTCATGTTACAGGTTAAGTTGACGCGAATGTCAACTGGCACTCTACTTCTTTTGTTCAGTCACAGAGATGTTTTTCGTACCAAATAACGTACAGTGAGACAGAGATCTACTTTTAATAATGTCATACTCAGAATCGGTGTATATGTTTGTAGGGACTGATAGAACAGGTAGTAACACTGCCTGGGCTCTAAACTAGAACCGTGTGTGAATGATGACATTTTGTAAGGGTTGCCGTGCTTGGCTTGGCCTAAGAACACACAGTGGTGATTTTTTGTTCGAGAATCATTCATCCCGATAAATTCTAACTTCTGAGGTATTCATGAACAATAATTCAGAAGCGGATTATATCCAATCATATTTCGAATTTGTAAATTTTAAGTAATCATAGAGTCATCAGAATTTTTTACAACAGTTTTTTGTATTATAGTTCTACCAGGAAGAAGTATAAATACAGCTAAAATCATAAAAACATAAATGAACTGAATACATTATATACAACAAGGACATAAAAAAAATCAAATTCGACAAAATCTACGAACGTGAAGTACGTGGAATGTTCAATAAACGTGTTTGACGAGTATTGAATACTGAACAACTATTCCCCTGGCTAATACCACGAAAGGGAGTTTCTAGCATCCAATTGCAAAATTCAAGACGGTTCGGAAAGTCTCGCGGTAACAGGGTAAGGGTATAAGAGTTGTTCCTTCAAAATTCGAAATACCGTCATATGATTATCATTTAGCTGGAAAGCAATCTTTCTAGTACTGGTAGTAGGTTGTTCTTCCATCAAATTAAGTGCTGCTTCCTCAAGCTGTGGTGTTCGTACTTCTCGATGGCGACCACAATACTGCGTTCTTTTGTAGAATGAACCATATTCTCGTAATCGTTGAAGAAGTCGAGCAAACATTCTATGTGAAGGATGCTGCCTTTGAGGATACATTTCAGCATATCTTCTAGAAGCTTTTAACCCATTCCCCTGCGACAGACTCTGAAAGTAATGCATATCAGCCATTTCCTCATTTGTGTATGCCATTTTAATAACAAGTGAATTATTAAAGTAACAAATTAAGAACAGAACAACAACACACAATTAGTATTAATTCAGTTTCGAAAATTCACAAACTGACAATGTCATACCAATTCAATTGTCACTATCGCTAATAATGACCTACTAGATAGATTAGTTTCGTATTTTTGCATTTATGATCATGTATCTCTGTAGTTATACGTAAAATAATTTTTTGCTGCGAACTGGTTTATTTTGGGCAAAAAACCCAAGGGACATTTTTTATTTAGAATGAAACAGGTTATCGGAAATAAATTTTTAAATGGTAAACAAATGATAAGACAAAAAGTTACATTGGAAAAAAATTTTAGGGGTTGCGTTTTCCACCCCTTACAACCATGAGGTAAACCAAATAAATTTCTGGCTGTCTTTTTGGTAGTACAAAACGTCAGGTTAATTTCAATATTGTAACTTTTTAATGCTTGTGAAAAAAATTGTTATACAAATCTTATGTACCCCCTTTTAAGGGGCTGTATCTTAACAAGGGATGCTCCAATGAAATTTCTTTATATGAAAGATCCTTTTTTTTTCGATGAGGAATCACCTCCTTAAATGTTTTACACTTATTTAGTTACACCCAGTATTTTTTCTGCACTTTTTAGAAATAGGCTGAAGACGAGCAATTTTCCAATGAGAACGAAAAACCCCTTCGTTGTAAGACAGGTTGAAAAGTCTGCAAAATACTGGTCCCAGTTCATTTGCGCTTTTTAAAAACGATGACGGGCACTTCATCAGGTCCAGACGCCTTGTTGATTTTGAGCTGTTTCAAAATTCGCCTGACTAGACGCTGCGGAGAAGTAATTTCCGGTATCGTGGATTGTATTGTGGGAATAGTGGGTGGTGTCTTTTCCAGATAATTGACTGTGGAGTGGGACACAAATTGTTCAGCTAGCAGGTTTGCTCTTTCTATGACTGTTGCTGCAATTGAACCATCGACTTGTGTTAGTGGTGGAATTGTGGCTTTTTCAAAGTTTTGATTAACATATTTGATTAACATTTAAAAAGGAATATATGCATCCATAGATGATAGAATAATTTCCGTGACTTCAGAAGCACAAATTGATGGATCATTAGAGCTGAAACAGCCAGGATGAATTTTGGATATGGTCTTGAAGTTCCTGCCATTCAGCTGATCTGTAATTCCACAGTTTGCGCGACTCAAATTATCAAGAAAACAATAAGAAAAGGATAATATTGATACTATGACGAAAAAGTACCTGCAATTGGTCAATGAAACGCAAAATAGGTATTATTGTATGTATGTATACTTTGTAATTGCCGATACTTGATAAAAATCCATAATTGACTCAAGCGATAATTTATTGTGAGATTTCTAGTAGACAGTTTACAAAACTGCAACACGTGTTTTGCTATGCAATAGCTTAAGCGTTTTCATAGTTACTTATTAGTAGCTTTATCTGGAATTTTTTAGAAGTTCTGTTGAACAGCTATGGACGTGAACTGGACATAAACTGAATTCATAATGAAACGAATTTTGTATTCACATCTAAACATCGTAAATAGCTATATTTCCTTTGACACCCCTCAAGAGAATGAAATGTCAAGATGTCATATGCAATGATCTACAATAGTCGACATTGATACAACATGTAAAAGAGCATTTCATAATGTGAAAAAAAAATGTATAAACTGACTTCATTGTTGCCATAAACTGCATGGTGAAAATTGTAAACATTTATTGGAATTGAAATAATCATTCACAAGCATTACTGAAGAGAAGTTTGTGATAGTGCTGACATATTTTCATTAATAAACGTCAAAACTGAATCACCTCTGGCGTAGAATAAATCTAAAAAGAAGCACTTCACGCAATCACTAGAAATACAATACTCTTTTCGACGCTGGTTTCACCAACCAAGTTGGCGTCTTCAGAAAGGTGTTCTCCACCTCCTGTGTATCGATAAATAGTATTAAAAAGATGTTTTGCTTTCTGCGGCTACCTTATACTTTCTGAGAAGTGGTTTTTGTCGCATGCACCTGAAATAATGCATAACTGAAAAACTTATATATAGTTGAAATACAACAAACAAGAAATTGTTGTCATTTTCAACAAGCAATCAAAAAATGTGACAGTTTCAATGGAAATTGATTCTAAACGAGTAATAAATGTAGCGCCAACTTAGATTTTTAATGAAAATAATGAATACTTATGAAGCAACTTGGCTAACTTAGGGTTTTGAATAACTTTCTTGCCTTTTATTCTGTGCTGTCGGATGCATTATCGCTTACCCTTGAAAATTCATAAATCTAAAAATTAATACATCTTTAAATGGACGAGTGTATTATTTATAAAATCATTTTTGATGAGAAAACAAGGAAAACATTAACTGAACATTGGCATGTAAAATATTATAATACTGATAAGTGCAAGTATATTCATTCAGAGAATGGAAATGCAATATTTCAGTTGAAATATGATAATTCATTTATTAATTGAAATTCACATTTCAGAACAACTTGTCAATAACTGAATAATTAAAGTAGTATTGTGTGCAGTATAACTTACAGCGGCAGTGAAATTTTTCTCTGTTGATGAATTACTTTCGATTGCGGAGAGTTGTTCATTACTCGTTGTTCATTGACGAAGAAACGTCCTCGTCATCAGATATTTCAGGTTTCATGTTTAGTTTTTGCAAATCTTTTAACACTTGACTCAATACATTCCTAATCAGAATCTGCTGTTTCGAATAAGTTTAATATTTCTCCTAAAAATTCAAACTGAAGTTGAAGAAGTAGTAAACATAATTATGATCAGAACAGAAGGATCAATTCATCTCTGAAAAAACATTCTTAACAGCATTGCCATATTTACACAATATACTGAGTTTTCAAAATATCTTTATGTTACTCTTTATGATTATAAAAATAGCAAAAAATATTGAAAAAACTCACCAGCAACATTTTGAATTCCTGAAATTAGTGCAATTTTGTTTCAGTTTTACCGTGGATTTTTTTTGATTTCGTGACGTTATAAGTAGCAAATTGAAAGATACTTCATCTTCTTCCGAGTTTGTTAATGAAAATTGTGTATCAACTTCTTATTCATTTTTGGAATAAACCTCCAGGCATTCTATTTTTCTATTATTCTACAGAGAGTGGGAATTTTCCAAAGACAGGAAGAAAATAATTGAATACATGTTGTATTCATCTTTCCAAAACGTATCTAAATTTTTAATATAAAAGTTACATTTGTAAGCTCATCCTTGTAAGAATTTCATTAAATTTTTATAAATTGACATTTTTGGAAAATAGTTACGCACAAGCAATTTGTTAATTATGAGACTCAACTGTTTATTCTCATCTATATATGTATTAATATTGTTTTTTTATTTGTATTTGTATCTCACGTAGAATAAACTATTTATCCTCATCTGTATATGTTTTAATATTGCTTTATTATTTGTATTTGTATCTCTTGTGGAATAAACTATTTATTTTTATTTTAACTCTTCACAAATATGTCGATCATGTACATAATCATATCGATTATGTACCAGTATCTCGGATACTGAAAGTAGAATTTATTTTTTCTTTCAGTTCATATCTGAATACAACTAATCATGAAACTTTCCTATAAGAATCTTTTATCAAAACTACCATTGTATAACAATTTCCAGAATCATCAAAATATAATTTCAAAACATATATTTATATCTTTCACAAACAAGTTTTAATTGTGGATTTTATATTTTAACGCCATTTGAGAACGATCTAATTACAGTCTAAATTTATCTTAGGTTGATGACCTTCGAATCTCTGGAATATATCAACATTAAGCCTCCTGGTGACACTGTATACAGGATGTTCATTCATGATCGTGGGCGTCTCATTTGAAGTAAACATTTTTGCTCAGTTAATTTTTGCCCAAATCGATTATTTTATTATTCTTCGCCAATTATTGATTGAATGTTGTTGCGAGTATGTTATTAATACCAAGAAAACAAGATTTGCCATTTGCCAGTACTAATTAAAAACAAACCTGTTTTCAATTCATAATACGTGTTTCTAAATAATGTTAGCTGGCAACAGTTTGATTGATTTTTAGAAGTGTTTCTCACGAGAAACAAAGGTTCGATAAGAAAATTAAACGAAAATAATAAAATTTTATTTTGTGAATTGGTTTTACCAGGCACGAATTCAAGGTATTTTATTGATTTAAAACAAGTACCGGCATACATTGGGTTTCCCCTCTTTTGCTCAATTCTTACGAGGGTTTTCGGAATATTAATTCAACTCTATAATTTGTCACAGTTTGTACTAATATGTGCATACATAACATAGTATATTCATTGATCCCACAGAAAAATTAGATAAAAAAGTGTTGAATCCCACTCAAAGACGAAAATTATGCGAGTTTGAGACTACAATATCTATATAACCAATCCCAGCAAGGCCTAATGGTTGAATGGTGATTTGTAATTGAACATTGAAAATCCATCAGCGTGGAAAAAAATCGCTAACGGTTTTGATATTTGCCACCTAACTCTAAATGTAAACTCATATACCGCGGAGTGAGATCATACCTTTCACGGAAAAAAGTAACAACATTAAATCATTGGAACAATAAATAAAGAAGAGCTCCCCTTTCGAAATCATATGAAGTTTTGTCTGAGGAATTATTTTATCAAATCGATCAAACAAATGAAATCTTATCATGCTTGTTGACAGATTGAAAACTAATAACATTGTCTCAAATGTATCATCGAAACAGCTAATGATGAATCGGAACATTGAAGGACTGCCGTCATCATAGGATATCACATTATCTAAAAGAATAATTCGTTTAGGCCAGTCTCAAATTACCTACGCTGCACATAGGAGTATTTTAATTATCTACGCGGCCAAAAGTCCAAATAACAAAGTTGAAGAAATGCTACTGTATTCGACTATCTGAGGCAGGGGACACTCCAATGAACAATGGGCCGTCGTCCTCGCCTCTCAGCCGTTGTGCATTACCCGACAAACAGGGTTGCCAATCTGCCAGTAATTCCTGGATTTGTAAGTAATTTTACCCTTCTGCAGTGTTTTGTGAGTAATAGCAAATTTCCAGCCCTTTGTAAGGAATCCGGCTCACCAATAGATGACATGATTGTGAACAAGAAATTGTCACACCCAGATCACATTTTTATCTTTGTTGGCCATGCAATGAATGGAGAGGGAAATACGTCATTGATATTAACCTTGAACCAATTTAGTATTCTGTGTTTTCTGTTTTATGCCATGCTGGGCAATGCTCTGTCATCTGCCACGTCTCATTGACAGGAGTACTTTGATAACTGTCAAATTAAAGTCGAACCTAATTAACCTAAATCTTTGTCAAAAATTATTTCATCTAACATTTCAAGAAACATTAGAACATTAAAAATGATCATTCCCAAATCTGGAAGTTCTGTTTTATATATTTCCTTTTATGTATTTCATACATGTTGTTTTTGAAAATATTTGTTTGTTTTGCCAAAGGTTTCATTATTTTTGTAGGAATATTGTTTATTGTAAGGCTGGTCTACTGCGCCGTAATGGAAGCAAAGACCATAAGAAAAGAGAGAGAAGAGAATATTGTTGAATGACTGACTGTAAAAAAAACTGTTTGTAATATATATTAAGTATGTATTTTCAAAATATATTTGAAGTATTAAAAAAAATATAAATTTATTGTAAGTTGAGGCTGAATTAGTATAAGAAAAGAGATTATTTTTGTTATGGTTTTATGTTATGTGAATATTTATTTT
>WOGP01005296.1:0-13264 GCA_015342065.1 Leptinotarsa undecemlineata | reverse complement strand
GTAACTTTCAGACACAAACTGGAAAAAAATGCCTCCTAAAACAGCTACTTTCAGAAAAACACGAAAGAAAAATTATTTCAAAACAAATACTTTTATATGAACACTGAAATATACAAAAACACTTTTTCTCTACTCAGTTTGTATTCCAAACATTCGTTATGGAATTAAAACAGATATCATTCACAGGATTTATGAACAATATACTAAATGAAAGCTAAAAATTCCACTTATATGGAACACTATCATCCTCACTGGTAGCGTTCAATTTTTTGCCGTAAGACACTTGCCATAGGGCTCTTCACTACCAATCTGGATAACATTAGAAGAAGAAAATGAAATTCATTCATAAATTACATTTTTATGTATACGCTGGAGTAGTAAAAAGCAAGAAAAATTCCCAAAAATCAATCACTCCTAAAAAAATAACCCTTTCAAATTAAACAAGATTTCTTTTGGTTAGGATTTGATCAAATAGGTGAATGAATGTCATTATGACGTCATCGATGACATAAGTAGATCAAACTTATTTCGTGACATAAAAATCATAATTTATGAATGAATTGTCTGTTTTTTCTTTTTTTCCTAAGGCAAAACATCGATGTCTACCAGTGAGGATGACAGTGTTCCATGTAAATGAAATTGTTACCTTTCATTAAGTATATTGTGTAGAAATCCTGTGAATGATGTCTGATTCAATTCCATAATGAATGTTTGGAATACAAACTGAGTAGAGAAAAGTATTTTTTGCATAATTCAGTGTTTTATGACTGGAATCAATGAAGTCGCTTCTGAGCGCCAATTAATTTTTATTGTTGTTTTCATTTTTATCGTTGTTTTAATAAAATTTTATTCAGTGTTTATATAAAAATATTTGTTTCCAAATAATTTTCGTGTAATTCAATGTTTTGATGAAAGTAGTAATTTCAGAAGAGCTTTTTTCGAATTTGTGTCTGAAAGTTACTTATTTGCATGATCTACACATCCATGTATAGAATTACTTCTTTAAAAATTGATTGTCTCCTTCCTTTATTTGAAAGAATCCCAAATTTTTCCATCAAAATGGAGTAGTAGAAAGCCAAAAACTTTCTTTCCCAAAAATGAATACTTTTTCCTGAAATGCCTTCGAATGAATCGTGAATGTGAAAAACCCGATTTAGAGCTATATACTGTATTAGGTAATTTCATCCTTCAGCCTTTCATCAGGTTTTTTTGATTGAAAATGCAACCAACATGTATCAGTTTTCCTCTAGGCTTAGGTACTTTTCATTCTTCAGAATAATTTTGATGAATGGCTCGGATGTATGCTCCATTCTATCAGAACATTTGAATAGACTTCAGGAGAGCATATAATTTTTCAAACAATTTTATAATTTTTACGAAGTTGCTTTCGATTGAATCGCCTCTCAGTGTACGTTTTCAAATGCAAAGAGCAACTCCTAGTTTTCCTGACTGTTCATATCCTGAATTCTGAAATCGTTGTTACAGTGCGGTATTCGCAGAGAAAGTTTCACCATACCAGCTGCTGCGATGGCAGTCGTAATAGAAATTTCATCAGGACTGGCCGGGAAAGGATTTGCATATTATCTACAGCATATAAATGAACTAATGAAGTTGGCGACTTTGGTTATAACGCGAAGTGGTATGTTTACTCTGGTAACTGTAGTTAACACAATTTCACGAAGAAGATGACATTAGTTTTCCCCATCAACATGAATGAAGAATAATTATTTCAAACTTCACATTCAACCTAACTCAATAATGTTCTATTCAGCAAATATGCAATGCTGAAAAAAATTATGAATATGAATAAAAATTGATTTTGTGATTTCCCAGCACAATGCTCTTGAATTGCCTGATAATATAATGGTTGTCATGTGTTCAAGGACTTGACATTTTCTATCAGCCACAGACAGTGAGCAATCGAATCTAAGTACATTAACTTGATTACTAAATTCTGGAACAATTCGAATGTAACTGAGAATATGAAATGAATGGTAGAAAATATATTTGAAATTCGTCGGTATCTGAGAAAGGAGAAGAAAATCAAGATTTAATTTATGGTGAATATTATTTTTTCAATAACCTGTTCACAAATATTGAAACAATGTGACTTCAAAAATAACTTTTCAAAACGCTCAAAGACGCTCATAAAAGAGAATGTATGCATCTCCACTTACAAGCGATTTTGGTGAAATTGGTGACACGTGTGAATCATTGTATCCGCTCTAGGTAGACCCACTGTGATTCGAAAGTGCATATAGATTATAACGACAAAGAGTTACATTGTCGGCATAATTGTTCATATCTAATTCATCTAGAGAAACTTCGATGGCAACATTCAACTTGTCTCTGAATATTTCTGTTAGAGAGAATCTTTTAAAATAAATGACTAAAATACGGGAAAACTTATTGATCGATAGAGACTTTGTGCATTTTCCTCTTTCCTTGCAACTCGATTGAGTTAGTTTTTCATGTCCATCCAAAGTTTCGTCTCTTGTGAAGAAATCTAAGTATTGTGATAAACTCAATTGGCCAGTTTTTTGTCGTATGGCTAGTGACAAATCCCAGATAGAAGGTTACAGATAATAGAAGGTTACAGATGAGTGTCCACAGTGTGTGCACTTCATCATGGATTTTAATTGACCAACGAAATTATCTACAATTTTTGTATTATATGTACTCAAATAAATCAGCCATAACTCTTGTGCTTTTTCGCTGTCACTCAATTTTTCGTTAATCTCAGTTGAGGTCGATTTAGCTTTCTCATTAATTCTGTTAACGTCATCATTTTTCAAATATTTCAGTAACCATCTCGTATTTGATAAACATTAGATGACACTGTGAGTGAAACAGGCGTTGCCAATATTTTTCAACACATTAAGCACAAGTAGTCAGTCCATAGCATAGCAGATCGTTTTAAATAATCGAGTAGTTGTTCCTCTGGTTCCCGGGAAAAACATCTTCTATTTTCCATATTCGAATCATGACCGTATGTAGTTGAAGATATTTTAGATTTTTTAATGATATCTGCCAAATATGATTTCGATATCTTATGTGTTGATTTAATTGATCGAAATGACTGGCCTTTTTCTAGTACTTCTATGTATCTGATTACGGATTATGGGAAAGATCACTGCCTGAGTGGACTGTGTATAGAGGTTGGATCGTGCTGCTGAAGACTACTTTCCCATATACCACGCATGTAGGTCTTTTCTGTTATGTATTACACCCTTCCGCACGACATCGAATCAACATTGCGGCACAAATTGCGAATTGTAGATTAAACCAAGCATTTACCACCCCTCAAGTTTATTCATAAGATGCTTACATCTATATCTGTGAACCCAAAAGTATACTTCTGGGCCATAAGCCTGTAATCACCGTCAGCTTGGTGTATTTAAAGAAACAATACACTTATCGTCCAAGTGGACTTATATATACCTACCATCCCTCTCCACTAAGTTCCGGCAACCCATAATTCACTTCCTTAGTAACCCGTTCGAATCAACGACTACGTATGTTACAATATTTCTTGAAAAAAAGTTAATATAAAGTTTATCCTAACTGGCTTCCTTTCCGAGTAATGAGGTGTCAAAGTATCACTGAAAATATTGTTATTTAATTAATAACTCAAAAGTCTATTCGCCGATTTCAACGAAATCATGAATTAGATTTGGAGTTTTAATTCCAGTGGCTTCGTAGGAGGTTACCTGATTGGAACGCCACTGTTTTCGCATAGTATGATATTATTCGAAATGGCTGAACTTTATCAGAGTCAGTGGCGTAGAAATGTGAATAACGTATTATTCAAATTCAAAAATGTGTCGCCATTTGAACAAACTTCGAAATGAAAATCAGTTTGGAAAGTAGATGGAAGCGTAGGTAATAATGAGCATTAATGAGCATGAACAAGTGACTCAATATATTCCCAGAATAAATTATACACAGGGTTCAAGTCTGGAGATCTAGGTGACCATAATCGATGTCCCTCATGTCCTATTCACTGGTGAGCCAAAGTATCAGTGAGATACTCACGAGTGGTCACATTGAAATAAGCAGCTGCCCCGTCGTGCATAAACCTCATATTTCCTCTCACTAGGAAAGGTACATCCTTCAACTATTCTGGCTTCTATGAATTGTCCCTGCCCCACACCATTGAGTCGATGAGGAAGAAAATGCGGCTCTATGAGATAATCACCAATTATTTCCGCCCAGACGTTCACCTTCAATTCATGCCAAAACCCACTTTCTATTGCATCCCTTGAAAAACTTGCCTTATCTATGAATAAAATTATCACAAGTAAAATTGGTATTTTGTATGATTTCTTGAAGGAACCACGGACAAAAATCCAATCGTCTAAGAAAAACTCGCGGTAACAGTGCCTGCATCTGTTGCTTGTGGAATGCATACAATAAATTTGTATGCAAAACCTTCCTTCGATGACTGACACTAAACTATGAAGCTAATTTTTGGGTACTTGTTGAAACATTGCTGTCAACTTCTTGAAGAATTGCTTTCTCTAATTTTGGTATCATTATTATCGTCCCTGGTATACTAGGACGTTCAGCCTATTTTTTTAAAAGTTCAGTTTTTTGAAGTCTACCTTGAAATATGGTGATGAAAGTTCTTTCTGCAGGTATATGTTTCTGGATAGAGTCGACGGGCTCCTTCAGCATTTCAGTCTGCCAGCCAGTCGCTTTTGTGTGAAGTTATGAGTATGATAATATAAATATGTTCTATATATATTTTTCAACAATCCATACATGAAATTTTGTATACTGTGTTCAATTTTTGTTTATTTAAAATTAAAGTTTTGACTTTACCCCGATTTAGAAATATTTGTGACATTTGATGATATATTAAATATATGGCACACCAATGGGTTCAACAGTATCACCTATTTTATCCAGTTATGTTTTGGATAAGCTTCTTGATGAATGCACTCCAAAATTGTGTTCTATAATCAAACAGACCGCACAACTCCAAAAGCAAACCTTAGCACATGATAATTCAGGTATAATGACAAAGGCAGGCGAGACAGCACAGGTAGTCCGAATGAAACTCGTAGCGGCAGCAACCCAGGTGAACAGTAGCATTCAGCGTTATAAATAAGGAACAGAGTTCATCAGAAAGTAAAAGCTGTGGCTGACTTTCGACCAAAGAAGGTTAGATGTCAATTTTGCTGAAGTTGTCCATTAGTAAGTTGAGGACCCCTCCGGAGGAGCAGGGGTGGATGGACGAGATGGGATGTTCTGCACACATTAACCGTGTGGAGAAGATTTCAACTCAGGGCTCTCAACCCGCAAGGGAGCATGGGGGGGGGCAAATCAGTTCTGGAAAACGCCACGAACCCGCTGCAACAGGCGATCATCCAAACCATCGAGAGAAGCGCGCGGAAAGTTCTAACCATGCGCTTCAACCAACAGGAACACCTCGCACAAGAAACGACGGAGCTCATAAGAATCAGGGGACGCCTGAAGAGACGATATCAAAGGACAAGCGCACCAATGGACAAATGGAGCAAGCACAGAGCCAGCAGAATCCTGCGAGAAGTACTGCGAGCAATACAAGAGAGACAATGGATAACTCGTCTAGAAAAACTAAACGCAGAGTACCAATATGCAAGAAGAATGCAGAAAGCTCTTAGGAAGCGACCCCGAAAATCATACCCGCCCATACACGGCGAGCATGGAATGATCTACACTGATCTAGAGAAAGCGGAAGCATTCGGCGACAATCTCAAAAGACAGTGCAAAAAGAACGACGTCCCGCTCAAAGACGAGAAAGAAGAAATAGAGACACAGGTGGAAGCAACGGTACGAAGACTGAGATGACAAGTAAGGAACAACGCAACCTTGGTGCTAACATCTCCCGAGGAAGTGAAAGATATCGTAAGACGTATAACTACTCGAAAAGCCCCAGGCCCAACATCGAATCATTTTCACCTAGTCCATTTTCAGCATATCGTTTTGACAAATTTCGGCCACATTATCACACATAAACACTACTCACTACTACACTCCGGACACCCAAGCTTATAAACTCCATATTTCTCCATCTAGTCCGCTTCATCTTTGACATTGAAAAGAAAATTAAATGCCACTTCCACATTGTTTTTTCTGAAAAAATCTGCAATTGTTTCTGTTCTTTTAGCAAAATATGTTAGAGTTACAAATTCCTTGATTTCTGATTGTTTGATCTGGGGGTATATTAATCTGTAAGTATAAAGCTTTGTTTTCTGAATAACTTCTAAATTGTGTCTGCGTTGAAAGCATTATCTTGTCCTATCTGTATAATTAGTTCAATTTCCCTATCAAAATTGCTAACAGATGAAGGTAGCGAGAATGTTCTGTGCAACATTGAATTGTAGGCTGCTAATTTATGACTATCACGATGGAAACAATCACTTGGGATTAAAATGTCTGTATAGTTCAGTTTTCTATATACATTGAACTCGAATTCATTCTGATTATGTGTAATGGTCAGGTCTAAGGAGTTAATCTGTTTATCTATCTCCGATTCAAGTGTGAACTGTGTGTTTCTACTGAGAATATTCATAAATGACATAAATTGGTTCAGCTGTCGTGTAGTACCTAGGAAACAGACGAAAATATCGTTTACATATCTGCATCAAAAATGAATATGATTTTACTCAGGTTGGAATTTACTATAGTGGCCAAGCCAAAGTAAACCATATCACTTCTTTTGAAATTTCGGCAGCTTTCGATGCCGATCTGAGTTACTCACAGTTCAACAACATTATGAACAGGATTCAGGTTCACCAATGCGCTCACCCCTTAGTCCACCCCTTAGTCCAAATATTCATGAACAACTTGGAGCCTGAAGTAACAACATTAGTGGTGAAAAACATGGAAAGCTATTTTCTCATTTTTATGATGATCTCCTACCCGTAGTAACGGCTACATCCATCAATTCAAATATTATTGCATTGAAACGAAAACATTGTTGTCAGGGTTGTGATTTTATATATTTTATTATTATTTTTCCTCTTCTGTTGGGTATAATTTCCGTACGTCACTGCAAGAGACAGTTTAAAGCAAAAACGTCACTCATTTCTAGGATTTAGTGTCTGCTATTTTGGAATTATAGTATAGCTTATCAAAGTACATTCAAATTCCCATGGAGGCATTTCCATATTCATATTAGGTTAGAAGCAATACCAGCATAAGAGATTGTACGCAAACATCCTCTACAAAACATTGATCCTTCGCACCCAGAATATAAGGCAAAAAACACTGGTCTCAATACTGCAAATATTGAATTGGATGAGATAAGGAACAAATGGAAATTGAATGAGTGTTGGTTTGGTCTGTATAAGAAATGTTATGCATAATTTGAATATTCCTGAGACAAAAGGCGTATGTCATTCTAATCAATATACAGACGTTAAGATAAATACGCTAATAATGTAGATAAAAAACATTTTGAAATGTTTTGGAAAGTTCAAGAAATGAATTCTCAGAAAAAATATATCTCAAGAAGATATTGTTTTTGATAACCATTTCGTTACTACCTTCAAAAGCGACTACGATTGAACTAACAAATATAAAAAATAATAATAAACGCAAGAAAATAATTAGATCTTTCGTTAATCACAACTTTGATTTCTTAAAAGAAACATTCGAATCAATTCACTGATGCTTGAATGATTTGTTATCTCACTTAGACCTACCTCCCTTTCACTTGCTGTCTGGTCTAATCCCCCTGGGGGTTCATCATTGATTTCTATTAATTTCTATTGATTCTTATAACTTTCCACTTCTTTCAATACAGTTATGGAAGAAGCCGTTACTACGTGGTAGGAAATCATAATGAAGAAAAGAGAATTGAAACTTTCTGTTTTTACCACTTTTATTTGTAACTACTGTTACAAATTTTCAAGATATTTTCAATCTTATACATTGAGTTTATTGTATAAGTTTGAAAATGTCCTTATAGGACAAAACTGCAGTATCGTTAGTTACAAAAAAAAGTGGTAAAAATCATAGAAAGTTTTGTTACTGCAGTTTCCTCCTATAAGCACATTTTCAAACTTATACATTAAAATCAATGTATAAGTTTCAAAATGTCCTTATCGGACGAAACTGCAGTAATGTTAGTTACAAATAAAAGTGGTAAAGAATACAAAGTTTCAAATATCTTTTCTTCATTCCATTTCTTAATGAAAGGAATGAATATGCAGATAAAACCATAAAATAGGATAGAATACAATAGCATTTATTTCGCCAATATCAAACAAGTGGAAACAAGTACAGAACAAATAGTTTACAAGACAAAATGAACACAATGACTTACTCACTGAAATTTTCAACTGTTAGTGAGATTGATCATAGATAATGGAGAATGTATACAGTTTTGAGTAATTTACTATGTTTATAAAGAAAAAAAGAAAAAATACACATAACATTTGATAATAGGTATAAAAAGATATGTTTATATAGAATCATCTTATCGAAAATCATGATCAGAAGTAGTGAAAGTAAGTGAAACATAAACGCACAATAGTGAAGTTCAAAAGATCAGTGTTTCTTAGAAGAATGAATCATGGATGGTTATTGAAAAGAGTATTTTTAATATATCTCATCAATTTTTATAGAATAATTTGACATATCGCTTTCTATAATTTTTTGATGAAGCGATGCGTTTCAAAGTTATTCAACTTTAAAATTCTATTTATATTTTCTTGTTTTTTCTCAATTTTTTGACAAAACCATAAAAAAATTATCGAATTCAGCAAATTTTGTGTATTCTAAATTTGTTTTGGTTGTAAAGATACTGTCATTTACAATTTTCTAATACTATCGTATCTTAGTTTTGCAATAAATTTTAATTTTTTTCAACTAAAAACTATTTTTATCTATTATTTATTTGATTTTAAGAGTTCATAATATTATATATTTCAAATGCAATTGATTTTATTATTTCAGTTATAGAAACTATAAACAAAGAAAATAATACAAATTATGAAATAGTGAAACAACAACAGAAATTAATTGGCGTTCCTTGGGGACTGATTCCAGTGGCGTATTTGCTGCAGAAAAAACCTGCAGCAACATATCATTCGAAAATCATGATCTGCTAATGTCCTCTCTGTCATAGAATAAAATGTGGGATGTCTTCAGAGGCTTCAATAAATTCAAGATATTCCCAGAATATTTAGTGACACAATTATCGTCAAACTTAAACCAAAGCCAAAATCACAGTGAACAATGACTACATAAAAATATACTGATATATTTTTTTTTATTTATCGCAGCTGGCCAATGTCCTCTTTGTTTTGAGCTTCGATCATTTTACCTGTGAAATTAGCATAATAAAACATTAACATAATAAAATAATTTGCATAAATTTAAAATATATAATATTATGAACTTATAAAATCAAATAAGTAATAGATATAAATTATTTTTAGTTGCAAAAAAAGTTTGAAGTTATTAAATTAGGATACGATAGAATTAGAAATTTGACAGTTGAATGAAAGGATCTATGAACCCAAAATAAAAACTAGAATACAAGAAATTTGAATAATAGTTTCGTCAAAAATTTTTAAAAAATGAGAAAATGTTTTAAATTATATTTCAAAGTTGAATTACTTCGAAACGCGCCGGTTTATCAAAAAATTATAAGAAACCTTTCTTGTTAAGCGTTCAATTTTATACAAGAAAATCATTTGGTCTAGATTTTTACCGAACCTCAAAAAAACAAGCTTTCACATGTTAATCATATGGGAAATTTACCAAGATAAAGGGCTGTGGCTTTCACATGATTTTTCATCATTACCAATAATATTTTCGATATATTTAAAAAAAATAGTCGATTGTTAGTGAGCCTAAAGGACAGATCAACTTTTTGGAGTAGTTATCAAAACCTATACGTTTTACACCATTACTGAGTTATCCTTCTGCGACTAGAGTTACTTCCTCTCTCCTTTCCTTATAACAGGATGATTATATTACGCAAGTGTCAGTTTTAAGAGTCATGAAAAATGAGTTACTACAAACTCATCAAAGAATATGTTTACGTCGTTTTATAGCTCTAAGAGGTAAACTTTCACTTATAATTTATGAAAATCTGACATTATTTTCTGG
Organism: Leptinotarsa undecemlineata; assembly: GCA_015342065.1. Classification (NCBI taxonomy): domain Eukaryota; kingdom Metazoa; phylum Arthropoda; class Insecta; order Coleoptera; family Chrysomelidae; genus Leptinotarsa; species Leptinotarsa undecemlineata. The sequence goes on along the minus strand of WOGP01005296.1, from coordinate 3,154 downwards.
CAATGAAAATGTGTTGGTCGAAATCCATTTACTTTCACGAGACAACGAAAATAAAATTGTGGAAACTGGTACTTCGGAAGGACCTTGTCTTCACCACATTTTGGTGGATTACGGGAGGCCTGGGTGAAATATAATTCCATCTCATATGAACGCTAACCTAACTCATGGAAATATTTGCACTATTTTGATAGAGAAAGTAAGTATACTGGCACCTTTTGAGGCCCTTTCAAAAATAGAATGACTACATACTACATGTTCTACATACTACAACAAATGAGAAAATATACTAGCGAGCTTTACGGGCCGCCTATGTCTGTAAGGAACTCATGGTACGAATATTACTGGTGGTTGGTGTTACCAAACCATTATTTTGATATTTCGATACGTGTTTCGATCAACATGTGTTTATTTTTAAGAAGAAGATCAAACAGTTTGATCTTCCTCTTGAAGATGATCACTTGGTGATCGAAACACGTGTCTAGGTTTTAAAATGACGGTTTGGTGTTAGGAAAAAACTCTACTACACCAACGGTTCGGAACAGTGCATCACAAGAACTCATGGTACATTCAAACCCATGAGCCTAATATACGCCCTTATTGACTTTCAGAAAAGGACGCTTTAGTCAAGAATTTCTACAAGGTATAAGAAAGAAATCGTTCGAGAACAAAAAAAAAATGTACATATAGAATATTGGTATTTAGTCTTCGAACCAGTTTCTACCAAGGACCCATTGTTGAAATGGTTTTTCTGATTATAAGAAGTGACATTTTGTCTTGTTATAGGAGTTCAACGAATTCTCGGACTCAATGACCACTCACTCAGCAGTATAGATGACAGTTATTGCTCAATTAGTTGAAGCTACAGTGTCCGAACACCAAAAATCATGATCCTATGACATGCTGTGGCCTGTTGGAAATTTTTGAAAATCTCATTCACTCAGATAATCTCCTCAGTTAACTCGATATTCTATAGATGACAGAGTCAGAAAAGGGAAGTCAAGGAAATAGGTAGTTGGAAGTAAGGAGAATCTACACAGAGATAAATGTTTTAAGCAAGATGTGTAATAAAAGCTCTACTTTTTCGTGACCCAAATCGATTACCGCAAGCCACTTTGCGGTACTTGGCAAAAAAGAGAATACAGTGAAGATACGCAGCTCGTAGACAGCGTTCACTACATTTGGATACCTCTGGATGGAAAGACTAATTATGAAAAAACCATTCAGTAGAACCATCTAGATCAAATCGATATGAAGTCATTCATCGTTAATATTTCACCAGACAATAGAAAAACCACGGGCTCATTGACTACTGTTAAAGCAACAGATACATTCTGTACTGGTTGTACTTTGGGTAAACAGTTTCAGGAAAAACGGTTCCAATCTCTGAAAGTATTGAAAACAAATAGAAATCACAGTGCTGTCAAGGTAAAAAGCTTCCTTAAGATTAAAAACTGATAATAAATGAAAACAATCAAGTACAGAGGAGACTTCCATAAAGTAATATACATTTTACCTCTGGAAATTGCTTAAAACACAATCTCATTCGTTCGGTTAAGAACACTGAAATATGGATGGAGTAGTAGAAAGCCAAAAACTTTCTTTCCCAAAAATTAATCACTCCTAAAAAATATAACCCCTTCAATACAACTGAAATATGGTTCTCGGAATAGTATAATAGGCCACTAACCGTCGGGCTTCCTGTATATTGAACTTTATAGGTGAACTAAACTTTTCCCCCTAATTACTCTAGACAAAGTACCTGTTCTAATAAATTACACTTTGTCTGAATAACCCCAGTTTCGTAACAACTACGAGAGCCCGATATGTATTCTGGCAAGGAATTTTCGAACAAGACAAATACAGACCAATGTTTCCAGATAGTTAAGTAGGTCGAATCAGGACAGACCTTTTGATTTACGATCTGATTCGAAGGAAAGCAGTTCGAGGCCGCGTGAAAAAATCATATTTTATGTCTTTTGTAATGTATTTTTGTCACATTCATAAGAAAATATCAAATAGGATTTCTGCGAAATCATTTCATGAAAATTCGAATAACGAGTAGTGGATATACAGTGTGTAAAAGCCAAATGGAATAAATTCATTAATTCGGTTACTGTACATATTTGGAAAAAAATCGAAACACGTCAAGTGTAAATTATAATTTGACATTCTTCAACGTGAAAATGTCACTCCTACCTCAAACCCCCTGCGAATGACAGGTACAAACCCCAATTTTTTTAATAGGAGATACAGGTTTGTGATATAACGGCTGAAAGTTCTCTTCATTCTCTATTGCAACAAATAAAATTAAATAAATTAAAATCATGTGATTACCGAAATTCAATAAAATACACTCAAAACTAAAATGTAATGCTAAACGTAATGAAATATAGAATACGAAAAAGAACTATGGATGTTAACGAAGTAGATGTTCAAAATATTCACAGTGAACGTCTTGGCAACATACTAATCTCAAATGAAACTGTCTTTTAACATTATTCAACGTATCACACGTGACCGACCTGGTCGCAAGCGTTATTCGTTCTTTAGAGTCATTCAAATCTGAAGTTTTATTCACATTGCTCTTCATATATTCCCATAAAAAATCTAATGATGAAAGATCAGGTGATCGCGCTGGCCATTCAATCGATCCTTGCCTCCCTATCCACCGGTTGTGAAATGTATCGAGGTATTGCCGGGCAATAACTTGGTAATATGATGATGTTCCATCCTGCTGAAACCATATCAGATCTTAGGGTTTCTTTAATCAGGATATGAATTTGCTAAACTTGGAATGACATCATTCATCAGTAAGGCGAAATAGTCATCGCCATTCAAGTTGCGCTCAATGAAAAAGGGACCAATGATATGATTTCCTACAACCCCTGCCCAAACATTAACCATTTGAGGGTATTGCGTATGTTCTCGGAAAATTTTTGTTTTGAGGACACCCGGCGATTTTGAAAAAATGTTTGACTGTACTTATGTATTTTGATGCATAGATAACGAATCCGAAAGAAAAAAGTCGCGCTCTCCCTTATTTACAAAGTTACGGCTCTTCAAAGTTTAGAAAAGGGAGACTTTTCAGCCTTCTTTTTCACAAAATAAACCATTTGAAAACACAAACATTTATTCACTAGGTCACCTTCACACC
>WOGP01005295.1:0-10017 GCA_015342065.1 Leptinotarsa undecemlineata | reverse complement strand
GGCCGAACCTTTATTCCTCAACTACATTTGAAAGCACGTTTACTAACTATCTGGACGACTAAGGGCCACGGGCAAGAAATGTTTATGACTGTACCAGGGACGCTTTGAACATAAAAGCACTGATAGTATATACATTTCCCATTTGCCGGGCAGTGATTATGGACACCCCTGGTAGTGCTCTTATTTTTATTGCCGTTCCAATTGGGAATGGATAGAATATACAAGCGAGATCGGAGCTGAAGTAGGATCTAGTTTCTTTGGAAAATTATTCAAAACATGATGTCTGTGTGAGAACAGTCCATTACCACATTATATTTTTGTTAACTTTGATTCATGCTGAATGTTTAGTTAATATGTTATGTTCCAGATCAAATTATCTACTAATTCGCCATTCACTTGAACTGGTCAGCAACATAACCATATGGTTTTGACTTGAGAGAATAAAATTCTCGACTTACTTGAAACTTCATTCAATGTACATTGTATTATTTGCTATGTAGTTTCAACTAATATCCATTTTTATTCCATTACAGGTGACTGATTTGAAAAAATTATCATCCAAGGAATTGGTAGTAGACTTAGGTAATAATAAGATATCTGAAATAGATTTCGAAGACGCAGAAAGTCTAGCAGAAATCAATTTTCAAGAACTGGGCGTAAAAGATATTGTACCCGCTACAACGGTTCTTTTGCATAACAATCCTGTCATTTGCGATTGTAGAGTTTACAATTTAGTGCAATATGTCAGAGATATGTTGAAGACTTCTCTGAAAACAATGGTAGACTTGAAACTCGGAGATACCAGTTGCTCATTACCACAATTATTGAAACATATTAAAGTAGAAGATCTAAAACCACAAAATGTGACCTGTCCTTATGGCATGAAATGCAGCGTTGGTGACTGTCAGTGTTTCTATCGACCATATGACAATGCAGTTGTAATAGATTGTTCGAACAAAAATTTGACGGAATGCCCAAGGATCGAAGTGGAAGGTGAAAAAGTGGAATTGAATTTGGTTGGAAATTCTATTCGTTATGGCCCAAACTCCAGTTTAGGATATGAGAATGTAACTACTTTATATTTCTCGAAAAATAGGATTGAGCAGATCGAATGGGTTCCTCCTAAAATCAAGGTGAGATCTTTATTAATTTTTTTCTGTTTATAATACCTACTAGCAAAGGTGATCTTAATTAGGCGATACTGTAAGATATGCACTATAATTTGCAGTTTTTAAATGAAGGGTGATTCTTGACGAAGGTGTATTTCGGTACCATGATTTGAAGTCGGAAAAATTACAAAACGAAATAATGGATAATGATCTATTCATTTAAAATGTTTCAACTCACTTTCATTGACGGTTATATAGTTTATACCAAGTCAATCTGAACAGCTAAATAAAATACTAATGTACCAGGTCTGATAAATTGACTAGTTAATACCATATAAAACCTCCCACATAAAAATAAATGATTAGACCTCGTATGAATCACCACGCCGCCCATCCCATACAAAAAACTGTCATAGTTCGGTAATTATTTAGCTTTCCTGCCGAATTTTCGTACAACTTTCCCATATAACAGTATAATATACGTGAAGTTTTGCGGAGCATTAAAATATTTTAGAGAAATGCCAAGAGAGAGTACTCCACATATAGCTATTTATTGTAGTCTATCGATTCAAATGCAAATAAGGCTCTCAGGAGTAGCTGAAAGAAATTTTGTTTGTTCGGAATTTTTTAGATGGTTCTGAACTGAGCCACCCGGCACTGATAAGGAAGACCTAATGTGCTTCTCTAGAGAATTTTTTGTATTTTGACTAAGACTCTTACTTTACATTGAGTTATAATCTGTATGAGAGTAAAAAGTGAAAAAGTAATAAAAATCAACTTTTTGGCTTTTACTCTTCTCCATAATAATGGAGAAACTTTCAATGGAAGGAAGAAAGCAATCAAGTTCAAAATGATCTCTTTACAAAAAGATGTGTAGATTATATAAAGAAAATAGAAACAGGAAGAAAAAATCCTCCCGATTTTCCTTCAATTCAATGCCAATATAAAAAATAGGTATTTCATCTGAAAGTAGGCATGATCTACACATCTTTGTGAAAAGTTTATTTCAAACTTAATGGTTTACAACTCACAAACTGAATAGGAAAAAGTGATTTTCGTATAATTCAATGTTAATATGAAAATAGTTGTTTTGAGAGCATTCTTTCGTTCGTGTAATTCAATGTTCACGTGAAAATAGTTATTTTGGGGGTATTTTTTCCAGTTTGTATGAAAACGTAACTTTTATGCATGATCAACATATTTTTGTGAAAGGTTTGTTCTGAAATCAATTGCTTCTTCCTCTCTTTTTGAGTTTCCCACAATTTTTAATATAAAAATGGGGATGTAAAAAAATCTCTTTTCTCAAGAACTTATCTCTCTTGAATATAGCTAAGTATGAAATATGGACATCACTTGATTGCCAAAATGGGACTCATCATCACAAACTAATACATACATGTACATGTAAAAACATTTCTAAAACATAAATAGGTAACGGGTGATTTTTTAAGAGGTATAGGATTTGATTTTCAAAACAGCTTCAAAACGGCTCCGCTTCAGATGGCCCATGTGCAAGGTCCAATTTTGGCACACTTTCTCTAACATATTGACCGGTATTTCACGTATAAATCCTTCAATATTGGCTTCCAGACCGTCAGTCAGTCAGTTTATCCCTGTAGACATGAGCCTTAACATGACTTCACAAGAAATAATCCAAAATCGTTAAATCACATGATCTAGACGACCAATTGACGGGCCCCAAACGTGAGATAAACTGTTCACTGAAGGCGGCTCTTAATTGGGTAATTGTTTCGCGTGGCATGTGGCACCGTCTTGTTGAAACTACATGTCAGGCATGTCCAATTCTTCCATTTTGGGCAACAAAGTACGTCCCGATGATGCCACCAATCCATATTATCAACAGTGACTTTTTCGGGATGCATCGGTAGCTCTTGCAATGCTTGTGGCTGGTCTTCACTCCATATGCGGAAATTTTGCTTGTTAACGTATCCATTTAACCAGAAATGAGCCTCGTAGCTGAACACAATTTTTCGATAAAAATGTGGATCTTCCTCCAACTCTGCCAGCGCCCGTTCAGCAAATGGTAGAGGTTGTGGGAGGTCATGTGGCTTCAATTCTAGCACCAGCTGTATCTTATAAGGTTTCAGACCCAAATCGTTTCTCAAAATTTTCCACATAGTGCAGTAACAGAGGTCCAATTGCTGCGAACGGCGGCGAATGGACATTTCACGGTCATCACGTACAGCCGCAATATTTTCTTCGGTTCTCACTCTACTTATGCGTGTTGGTGGTTTAATGTCCAATAATATAAACTGGGTTCTAAATTTAGTCACAAGCTTCCGAATAGCTCCCTCAGTAGGCCGACGAAACTGCCATGAATTGGAAGAAGTGCGTGATTCACTTTCTGCTTCACCGAGCATGAATTTTGATAATAAAATTCAATAATTTGCAAGCGTTGTTCATTCGTAAGTCGATTCATGATTAATTTATAGACCAAACCGAACATTGACACATTGACATTGACACAAACAAAGATTCACTGTCACAAAAAAATCACTCATTAGATATTGTAAGCTATTGAAAACACTTTCCCAAAACCAGAAAAAATACGGTCTCTCGACGCGCGTTTCGCTTTGAGAGACGCGAGACATCATAATGATCTCCTGAGAGACCAAATTTTGTTCTGGTGTTTGGTGAGTGTTTTCAATAGATGTTTTGTTTTTACCTTGAAAATTATTTCGTATGACTGTAACAGAACTCAACAACTTTTGAAATTTACTCATGAATTTAGGTCACGTGAAAAAGAAACCACGAAGCATAATTTCCTGCTGCAACACCTTCTGCAAATTGAAGAATTGAAAGTAATCGTGGTGTAACCAAACCGTCAAAATGCATGATGAATAGTTGCTTCACTATTAGCTCGACCTTCATATTACCAAGAAATAGAAATATTAAAAACCCGCATTCAACAATGTTTCTCGGTACTGATTCGAATTTTTCAAGGAGAAATCCTCGATTGATGCAGTTTTGTCAATAGCGAAAAAACCGAAATGATAATAATAATAACAAAAGATAATGAGTTTATTTAGTTATAAAGCTACAAAATACAAAAATTTAATAACACAATAGAAACAGATCATAATAATTGTTCAACAACATGGATTATAAAATTTTATTATTTTTATATAAACTCTGTATGTAAGTCGGTATGAAAGAAAAAAAAACTAGAATAAATACTTCAATGAAGTCAATATATCGTTGTCAGAAATCAGTGTCATTTTGTACAAAATGTTATTTTGTACTAAAAATAAACTAATTTTTGTAAATTTTACGAAATGTTCACTATTTTTTATTTTTTATGGAATCTTGTAGTTCCGGAAACCTTTATGGAATAATAGATTTTTTCCAATACTAGTGTTAAATCTCCATAATTGGATGTCAGTTGAATTTCTTGCATTATATGGATGCCTGTTACTTGAGAACTGAATTTATCGTGAGACTATCAATGAGCAAATCCTTTATGAATATATATGAAAATATGATCATTTCCAGATATATTATCTATCTTATATTCGTAATTTCAAGGGACTCATGCATCCAAGTTACACTCGTTACTTTCGTATACAGTGTGTAACAACGAAAACTTAACAGAGTTGTTTTTGAATATAAAAAGTAAGATTTAAAAAAAATCCCAGACACGTCGATTTCTTTCAGACTAATAAGATTTTTTGTAGTACGCACCCCCTCGGAGGGGTGCGTAGGTATTGATTTTATAAAAAGGATTTCATTTAATAAAAAACTGATAAGAAAAACTGCTCGAAATGTTTTTTATTTAGGCATACAAGTTACCGAGGTGTCAGTCTAATGATTATTAACATGGCAATTTTAACTTCAAATTATCTCGAAAACTAATCGTTACAAAAATTTTCTTTTAACAGAGTTGTAAAAGTATTCGAAAGACCTTTAAAACAAGGTGCCACTCGACCTACTTTCCCTATATAAATAAGGGTCGTCGGACGCACCCCTCCGAGGGGGTGCGTACTACAAAAAATCTGATTAGTCTGAAAGGTGTACCCCTTTAATTAGAAATCGATGTTTCCGAGATTTTTTTTGAAAATCTTACTTTTTATATTCAAAAACGGCTTTGTTAAGTGTTCATTGTTACACACTGTATACAGTATGTATGAAGTACAACTCTTAAAAACCCTATTCTCTGTAAAATGTGATTCTTATTCAGTTAAGATAGAATGTCTTTAAGATATTTTGTGTATATCTATCAATTTACAAAATTACTCTTTCGTGGTATATGAGATTCAAAAATTATACCAAGAAAATAAAACAAAATGTTTTTAACTTGATATGAAAAATATTACAAGCAAGACTACATACATTTCGATTAAATTAAATACCTATCAACTAAGGTATTATAGTTTGAGGTAGACTCATCAAAACGAAAATGATATGCAAAACAACCTAATATATTGCTATATTATGTTTCTTTGGTCATTATTGATCAGTTTTTCACCATCACGTTTTACAGGCATCACTTTCGTTGTCATGAAATTAAAATTCAGACATCACCACTATCTCTGGAGCAAAACAAAAAGCTATAAAAGCTATAAACATAAGTAAATTAAGTGAAGTTCTCAGTTTGTGATGAAGTGTAAGTATGCTCCCCAGACTAACGACCCAAAACTATTTTCTTACTCTTAGCTTCTAAATTACACCCCACAAATGAAATTCACAGAGAGTTTTGTTCTGCCATTGTTTGCGATGTTTTATTTATTTTATTCGAGTGTCCTTTGTGCTTGTGGAGCCTCTTTGTTTTCCTGAATAACGAAGAACATGTTGTTTTTGAAGTTGGTATCTTATCTTTCTATGTCATGATAATATGAGTTCTGGAAATAGAAACGCAAGGATGTATTGATTGGGGTTTAACAAAAACCGTATTGATCAGAGTTAATATGATTTTCTGTTATCTTGATTGGTGATTCTTCGTGATACTCTCATTAAAAAGAGTGAACCCTGATGTTACATTTAGGGGCTGACAGAGAATGATGTAAAGAAGTTAGGAGTCCCAAATCAACAAATGAAAATACCAAAATTATTTCCGACTAATAATTGCTCAAAAAGTAATGAAGTTTTCTAGAAGTTTTGTGAAAAATCAAAGAAAATAACCAAAGATCAGAAATTTGCCAAAATTTTCCACATCAAGTAATACATGGTTTCGTCATTAATGATAGGCTGGAAACAAGAAATCAAAACAATATTTCATCAAAAATGTTTTACGAATTTGTTCATGGAAATCGGCAGGTTGTCACTTGCATATTTTTTATCAATCTCGCTTTATTTTGTTTACCATCCAAGTGGTAAAGTGAAAAAATCGTGTAGTATCAATTCAGTTCATTATTTCTATATCAACATTCGAACCTCATTCATGTTCAAAGAAATTATTGTTACAACTCCAAAGTCGGGTTACTTTTTTATCCGTGTTAATACCTAAGTATATATGCCCTCATAAACTTAGTTTATTGCCTATGTAGTATATTCCTTCAACACAAAGATGGTGGAGATGAGAAATGCTTGAAACAAAATATTTTGGTATATTTAATTTCGTAATATTTTCCCATATACTCCTAAACCCATCAAACTAGGCTGGACTTTCTGATTTAGCTAATTAGAAAAGTGTTGTGTGATTGTTTAACAACAATCATTACTCATCGTTTCATTAAACCCAAACTCTGTTTTTTCAGTTCATATTAGAGTTGCTGTGTTGTTTTTAACGTATTCGTTTGCCACAGAATATTTTTTACTATTATCTGCCGAGTTTATCTCTAAAGGCTTTCTAAATGTTGGGATTGGATGTTTGAAAAGGGATCAACCTACACATCAATAATGCTCTTACATTTCTCTTTACCGAACTATGATTACACTGTATGGTCTGAATACAATAATAATATCAATATGCTGGATGCGAACTAGTAGGGCTGGCCAAAAAGTAATTGAAAAATCTGCGTTTTCTTAGTATATCTTAACATGTATTTCATTTTTGTGAAATAATTGTTCTGGATTTCTACTTCTTCATCTTCATGCAGAACATATCGTGCTGAAGAAGCAATAAGACAAGAGTCTAATTCGGAAACATTGGATATCTGTCCTTAAGGATGGCAGTGTTCCATGCAAGTGAGATTTCACCTCTTTCATTCATTATATTGTGTAGCAATCCTGTATATGATATCTGATTCCATTGAATGAAATATGGAGAAGTAGAAAACCGAAACCTACCTTAGCCGAAAATCAATCACCTCTGAAAATATCCCCCTTTCTTTGGAAGATTTTCACTTTTTCATAAAGATAGAGAGGTAGAAAGCCAAAATATTTCAATTTATGTTTTTCATGTTTTGACAACGTTATCAGTGTTCAAAATGGAAACTGTTTTAATGAACTGCTTGTGATGATTTCATCTACTGAACTCTATAGATTAAATCTTGCTATCGATATATTTTCTCTACTTGGATAGCACTTTTGGGTTAATAGTGAGTTGATAAATTCAACAAACTTACTGCACTCTATGGAAAAGTAGTTTTGAGTTGATAACTTGGTAGGGTATACCGCTTCGCTAACTAACGCATCACAGCACCGGTCTATCTGGCTTCCCTTTTTATCACGCATATGTCAGCAGAAGGAAGGCTCCTCTTCTCTCGTGGGATAAACGCTCAGTGTTTAGTGCGCGGTAGACATATACTGTTGACAGTATCATAAAAATATAATCAGCAGTCGCGTAATACTCTGTTATTATGTAAAACGTGGTTTGAAAGAGATTATACTAATTTTATGTATGTTACTTAATTTTAGAAAAATTAAATTTGGCTTATGGTAGCTATAATATATGTACATACACAAAATTATCAATGAAATAAGTAAATAACCTTTCCTTACATCATCATATAAATATATATATAAAATTTGATTAACAACCTAAGCTTTTCTCAAGTTGAACAACTTCAATATTGAATAGTTCAACTTCTTCTTCTGCTGGGCGTTTCGAGATGCACACGTTTTCTTTTTAATACACTGCACAATAGACCCAAAACCCTTTCAATTACCTCTGATTCCTCATTTGATTTGTGTGGTATAAAGTCGCTCGATTCCAAAAGCAAGCACTGTGAAACTCTTTGTTTGACTATAAATCATATAACTTATCGTTCACCGCGTAAATTCAATATGAAAGCATCAAAACCGCCACTTTACGTACTTTAAGCTTCGTTTTCCCAAGAAATTGTTCGAAAGCCGCAATATTCTACAAAGCTTCGCATAGTTCAACCAGAGGATATGAAGTTTAGTATGAAGAAAGTATCGAGGATGCGCCAGATTAGCTTTTGTTTGTTTTTCCAGCATACCAATCTTTCCGCGGGCCTTTGAAGGCTCAACAATAACCCCAATTTCCAGGGTTGGGACATTGACTTCGATTCTGTATCCAGATTAGCGGTCTGAATTTGATTTATTAGAAACTGCAATGGGAAAATGGGAGAGGGGAGATTTGAAATCGAAGTTTCGAATTGGGAGAAATGTTTTGCATATTTAGATGTTATTATGAAATCTTAGTTTCGAGAGAAATATCCACAGATTTCCAAGATAATAATGGTGCTTGTTCTTGGATTCATAGTCTAGTTTCCAACTGCCAATTTTCATTCATCGAAAATTATAACTGGTGAGGCATTTAATTCATAATTTATTTATTTATTTATTGACACTTTGAATCAACTTGCGCTAATACTTAGAGATATAAACGGTGTAATTGAACGAAGAAACAGGTATTCAGTTTTTACAAATATCTAACTAATTTTTCAAATATTAAAAATCCGAAAAAAATTCCAAACGGAAAACTTCTATAAAATAACGTAACAAAACTAGCGTCAATATTTGCAGTTTCAATTAGGTGGTGAATATACGGTAATCAATAATTTCTATAAGTTGGAGGTATACATGGAGAACTGGATAATTTCCTTTTTTGAAGCTTGTCTCGAAAGACTTTAGAAAATTCTTAGTTGAAAAAAAATACAGAAAATTCAATTCATTTATGATTACTCACTCAAAATGCAAAAAAACATAATGGAATAAACAAACCATTGAATTTGTTGCTCGAATATTCAAAATGATTAGTTTTCTCATCAATAATAGCTATGATTTTTGAATTTTTCATTCCCATTGTTTTGAAAAAAAATTCTGAACAAATGAAATGTTCATGAGGTGATCGACTTTTTTCCGACAATTTCCAAATTTACTGATCTTAAAGATATGTTTAAAGGATTTTTTTATTTTTGCATAAAAAAGCATTCATTGTTCAACAATAAATGTTCACCAGTGAATATTCAGGAGCGATATTTCTCTGAAAGTGTGTTAGGTATTTCAAAAAAGTTTTTTTTCTCTGATTTTAATTGCTTTACTTGACAACCAATTTGTTCAAAACAAATACATTTACACACTTATTTTTTTTGTTAGAAATCGAATAGAAATAATCATATTATAATAATCAGATGATGTGGTGCTGCAGATTTTTCCGGGTTTTCCTGCAGCTGAAAAATGAAGTCGCCCCGGAGCGGCAATTAATTTTTGTTGTTGTTTTATAATTTCACAAATAAGAGTATTTTTTTCAAATATTTATTTTTATTTAATTTTTTACCATTGATTAATAATAAATTAAGTGAGTCAATTCATTGTTTCATACTTGATCGTTCATCATAATTGTTTTAATATTTCATTTTGACTTCGAATGTGAATAAGATATTGTAATGAATCTGAAGTCGGCCCTGACTAAGCCATCAAACACATGACCGCGCAATAAGCGGTCTGACACGCCAGGAAAATATTAGGCGGGTACAGAGACCTCTCTAGATACATCTAGAAAGATCGTTATGGGTATATAAACACTGCTCTCCGTCCATAG
>WOGP01005294.1:0-13265 GCA_015342065.1 Leptinotarsa undecemlineata | reverse complement strand
ACTGAGTTTGTTAAATATTTTTGGTCCTAGTATGTTTGGTGATTTCATACTAATATTATATTTTACATATGGTACGTGATAATCCAACATTTGCCTAATGACATCTTGCTAATGACATCACTCACAGTATTCACCACCGCACGTACAGCACGTAATATCGTAATATCGTCGAATTACATTACTATCTGGATGGCGCGCGTGTTTTTATATGAGGCGGCGGGCGGGCCTTGTTCTTTCGACAATGGAGACTAGAAACTTTTCGCTTAGCATTGAAGCTTACCGCCATCTATTGTATAGTTTGACAACTATCGAACAGGAAATAGTTACTCTCTAGTCTTGATGGCGTTACACGAGGAAACACGCGTTAAGCGTAAAGGAGCGGTAAAGTTTGTGTTTAAAGCAAAAAAACATTTTTAAATTAGCCGTCGCCCCCCTAAACCCCTTCAATGCCCCGCAATTTCCTCTGTGCCCTTTACTGTTTCCCTATAGGCCTCCAGCTCCCACAAAGGGGCGTTATCGCCCATTTTTAGAAAAACTGGTCTAAAGTGAGAAAGTGAAGAAAAAGTAGGTTCAGTCTTATTTTTAATGACTGAGAGGCAAAAATATTGACACTCTGTATCATGGCATTTCAAATTTCGAATACAAAGAGAAAAATCACGAAATACTTTCGCTCGAAAACTTACTGATATTTAACGAAGTTCGTCCATAGCTTCACAAAACGATGTAGCGTTAATCTGTCCTTCTCGGGAAATTTGCTCAAATCAGAATTGGAGCCATCATCCCAAATATAATGTAACTCTGCAGCATGAGCCACCCGTCCAGCACCTTGAAAAATATAGTGAACAGAAAATGCAATGTCTATATGTCGGTGTCTATACGGAGATGTTGTTTTTCATCAGTTTCAGATAGTTATACTTCTCAAATAGATTATATTTGAATGATTTCCATCACAATACAACAATTCATAACGTGATAATCCTTTTTCATTAAGTAGATACTCACAGAAATTCGAAAGGTATTCTCTATACAGGGTCTTTCCTAACTACGGCACGAAACTTCAGACGGTGATTTGTTAGATCGTTAAAAAAAAGTTTTCATGAAATTATGTCCGAAGTTGCTTTATTTCTGAGATACCTGCCGTTGAAGTTTAAAAAACGGTATTTATAAAATATCATGAATATCCTTACACATATTTGATTGACATTTGGTATAGTTATATGGTATATTATAGATTGGTTAATGTGCTTATTTACCCAGAACTAAATTGAGATTATTAAATCCAGTGGCTTGTCAGTGAACACCACAGCCAACAATATTGAGAAAAAAAAATAGAACGCCACTGACTTCTTTTGTAGTTTTTTATTTTTTCACATTCAAATCGACTGAAATTACAATTTTTTGTCCCTTATATTTTCTTCATATGAAGCTTCGTTTTCGAGAAAAAAATCACTTCTAAAAAGTATCCATGAAGAACATAAAATAAAAATCAAAAGTAAATAATGAATAATTTCGACCTTAGAGTGAATGAGCAAAATGGAGTATTCCTTATAATATCGCAATAGTCAATTATTCGACTCCTCAAGTCATTCACATCTAGTATAGGAGTTTTATAAACAAGAGTCTTCAGATGACCTCATGAATAGACATCTAGAGGACTCATATCAGGGCTGCGAGCTGGCTAATTTTGAGGTCCTGTATGTCCAATCCAGCCATTAGACTAGGTAATGTCGAGATTCTGACGAGCAAGAACACTAAAATGGGCTAGAGCGTCGTGCATAAACCATATGTATTCTCTCATTGTATCGGCACTTCACCTGTTATTCTTGCTGGTAGGAAAACTGTGCCGAAGGTAGTCATCAATCATTCCTACCCGAACATTCAGCGAAAATTGATGGTGAAATTGAGTTTCTCTGATAACGTGGGTATTTTTGTCGACCCAAAAATGGTCAATGTGAAAATATTTGGTGAAAAATTATTATTGTGTGCCATTGTATGCAAAACCACCTGCAAAAAATCAATTTTGAGTGAGTATAGGAAGTTTCTTTTTAGAATTGTCCATACGGTTTTTGGTCTGACTTCCAGCTGCAGTGCAATCTTCCTGATACTATTTGAAATATTTTCTTCTATAGCATCAAATATAGCTTCTTCTAGTTCAAGCGTTCTTACAGTTTCCATCACCTGCATTTTTATTGAAACTTCACATTATTTTGCATGTAGCGTTATGAACGTTTAGGGACACGAAATTACTATGTTATGATATTTGTCCTGGTAAATTTTCCGTGCTCCTTCCGCATTTCTATTTGTCAATCCATGAATAAAGTGAATTAGGCATTTTAGCGTTAGTAAAATTATTCATGATGGAATCACTTCTGATTGTATACTCTGACTTTCAATGATATGATATCACTATAACTGCCAGTTGGTCTCCAAAGCAGGTGTTCATGATATGCAGAGTCACTACAACTTTTTTTCTGGAAAATGAAGCTAGATACAAAAAAGTTGCATCTTCAGTTGATTACTCTAAAAAAAATAAAAACTACAACACTCAGTGGCGTACTTTTTTTTCAATATTGTTGATTGTGGTACCCGCTGAGACTTCACTTGACCTAATAATTTCAATTCAGTTAGGGCTTGATAAGCGCCTGTTAACAGGCGCAACTTCAAATAAATGTAATAACTCCAAATCGGTATAAAGGCATTTATGATATTTTATACATACCGTTTTTTCTAAACTTCAATGCCCTGTATCTCAGAAGCGATGCAACTCCGGACATATGTTATTAAAAACTTTTTTACATGAAACTACCTGAAAAATCACCCTCTGAAGTTTTGTACCGTAGCTAGGAAATATATTGTATATGGATTATGTTGTATTTTCGAAACACGTATTCAAATAAAACAGAGAATATGAAAGGGTAAGATGTGAAAATGGATCAGTATTTAACGAACCCTACTGTGCATCATACAAATCCACTGTATGTATTCGATTAAGAAATATGTAATGAAGGCTTCATCTCTATGCCTGAATTTTGTCGACAAGTTAATATTACTTCATCACCTCTCCGGCTGACATCAATGAGTTATCAGCAACAGTTGGGACTCGAATGTTGCCTTCAATAATTCTCCAGGCAAAGCAGACTTGATAATTGATAAACCCGCGCATACCACGACTCGACGGCAGATCATGAGAACATGATGTTTCTCTTCCTATAGTTTCGTAATAGGGCGGGCACTAAAGGAAATGGCAGACACATGCCAGGACGAGCGATCGCCGCTCTGAAGGCGAAAACTTTCTGTGCCTGTCTTACACGTTTCTCAACATTGCTCCTTTCCTATTCACGGCGTAGTTTTGACATAAAGTAGGTAAATTTTCTACAAATAATAAAAAAACAAATATGGAAGCAGAGGCTGTGGACAGCTCTCGAAACCAACAATTGAATGCACAGTCGATAGATACATTATAGTTTTGGTAGGTGGGGCCATTACATGATGAAAGGAAAGAAGAAGAGTTTTGAGAATTATTAATAAAATTTCAAAACTAAAAGTGTCGAGTATTTTATTATAATATTTTGATGTTTATTAATATTTGACAAAACACAAGCAGTAGAGGAAAATCGTTGAGGCGCTCTAAGATCGATGCATGTGCAAAAGTAGCGGTTCACGTTAGATTTGAGTTGTTCGATATTGATTCCATTGGGCAAGAGTTTTTAAATAGTGAAGTTCGAATTGTATCAAGTTGAACTTTGAAACGATGAGCAGCCACAGACCATCGCGTATTTCTTATGTGTACCGCTCTTGGTGGAATCAAATGGTCAAGTCACTTTGATACTTCCTTTGAAACTATCTACAGACGAGAGACAATTTTTCCGCGATGTTTTAAACTATCAAGGATGCAAGCGATGTTCACGTCTACAACCAGATAAATATCTTTTTCCTGGATGGAATCCAGCAGCAGAAAACGGAATTGTCTGTCCTAACATTATCATATCCAGTTCGGAGACATTTATCTTTTCGGAGAGAACCGATACCTGGGTTTTTGTTGCATTGAATGAACTCTGGTTGGTTTCACATCAATTCGAAATCACTTCTAGATCCTCATTGAAATATGTAACTTCCTGTTACCGGTGAAGACATGCATCCGAAGCCGATGCCCCAACATCTACAAAAACATAATCTGATTCAACTACTGCTGAGAGCCCAACGCTAAAGTGCTTCTTGTGATTGAAAAACTCAGAGCCACTCCTTACCGGTTTTTCAATTACAACATGCTTGCTATATATGGCTCTAACTGCGTTGGGAAATTGCCATTTTATATAAGCACGTTTGGCGAGATCCTCTCAGGTGGGGAGACAGGATGCGGTATCCCGTCCTGCTATAGTGTGAAGGAGGTAGGGACAGGCAAATGGCAGGCCACGTCCCGTTATGTTCCTGTCCTATCACACCTGTCAACAAGATTTTGTAGATTTTTTTTAACGAGTGTCATCTCTATCGGGGTGAGCTGAAAGTGATCTGTGATATAACTGTAAATAATGTGATAGTCCTTCACTACCCTTTGACGGTTTGACGATTGCTGCCGTTCAAGAGGGCTTCTCAAACAAGTTGATCCTGAGGGCCCGTGAAGGAAATATGAAATTACCATGTCTGTTATCAGCCTGACCGTTCAATCGTAGTATTTTTATTTAAATTCCGCTGAATATACGTCAAGCCAATAGACGATCAAGAATTAATTTTACTGAATCCAATTCTTCCGTTTATTTGATCATTAGTCATTCATTAGTCATTAGTTATGTACCTTTTTTCTTGTAGAACTCTGAACATATTTTCTTCAACTGAACTACCCGAACAAAAAAAATCATCGGTAATAGAAATCACGTTACAAGTGCAAGGCCTGCCGGAATTTTAATCCAGCCCACGCAATCCCACGCGCAGCACACACGTGCTCTATTTTGTAAAATAGGCCAGGTTCAATTTCAAACTGTTTCGCGTGGGTCGGGTTGTGCTAGTAACACAGTTTCGTGGGTCTTTACTTTTATCAGTGTGACCAGTTTTGTCTAATTGAAATATGGAAAAATACATTGAAATTGTTGAGAGCTTTCCTGTGTTACATGATACTTCTCATGGAGATTACATGAAAACAAAACTGAAGGATGGTTTGTGGGAGAAGAGGTGCAACAAGATAAATTGTTCTTCATCCTCAGATTCAGATTGTAAATCGAGAAGGAGATATTGCTGCCTTGCAGCTAGGTTAGGTTAGGTCCGAAGTGAGTGTATCTATTTGGGGCTCCAACGCAACCCGCAAGGGTTTATTGTGACTCACGTCTATTCACACTCGACCAAAAAAACCCGAACATGATTAGTTTGTATAGTGAGTGGTTTTTCAGGTCAGATAGTAACAAATACGGCTCTGCCAAACTTGAAAACCTGAATTAGTTCCCAGCGGAGCAGACACAAAGTATGTGCTCTGCTGTTTCATCATTTTCCAAACTGAGGCGACACACACTGTCTTCCGACAGTCCAAGTCTCTGCATATGATGATTCGAATGATGGTGACCTGTAAAACATTGTAATTCATGCCTACTATAGTCCAACAACTGTTTGGTATCAAGTTCCGAAGGGTGAATAAACGCCTTAGAGTAGGCCAATCCTGGAATATTCTACCAGAAGTCTATATATCTTCTTGCCATCCAGATGAAGCTGAAGCTGCAGCACCCTCCTGTGAAAGGGAGTCAGCAGCTTTATTGCCTTCCAGGTCAGTATGGTCCTATCCCAACCACAGACAATATGTTGAGTCTTCCTAACAAGGTGAGTGGTTTCTAGCAATTTGCCATCAATTTAGACAATGCTTGGTATGAGCCAAGAGCTTCTAACGGCACTTGATTATCCGAGAATATTTTTATTGACTGGTGTATGAGGTTGAATTCTTCCAATCTCGCCGCACACAATTCAATAACGTGAATTTCCGCTTGTAATACAGTCGCATATGTTCTTAGGCAGGTTGATATCTCTGTCCTGGGTCTGCGACTGAACACACCTGCTCCAGAACAGGTAGGTGTTTTCAACAACTATCTGCTCCAGAACATGAAGGTGTTTTCAACAACTATCTGCTCCTAATATTTCCTTCTCCCGGATGATCCAGTCCTCTCTACTCGGGAACAGTACTTTATAAGGCAGTTCGTGGTTGACAGTTGAAGGCATAAAGTCAGAGGTCATTTTCAAAATGCTGTGATTTCTAGTGTTAACCAACAGTCTGTTGCACTCTGCATTAAATTGATTTCTGAAATTGACAATGTGCACAAGTCCATATGTCCATAAGTCCAGTAACATGTGGAGAGAGGTAGATCTAGCAGGATCTCTATGGCCGCTGATGGTGTGGTACTGATGTCACCACTGATGGCCAAAAAAGCCTGTCTCTGTAAGTCAGAGAACTTCGCCTAGGCCGTTTTCTGTAAAGCCTTCGGCCACCAGGCAATTGCACCATAAGTGACCATGAATACTAGGAGAAGTGATAGAGATTTCGATTATTAAAATACACGTACGTGGGCTGGGTTTCGGTCACACGTAAGCTACGCAGAAGTTGTGCGTTAGCTGGGTTCAATTTGCGGAGAGCCTAACGATTTAATGGCGTGTTATAAAAACTTTTCTTGAATATATGCTGAGCAGCCACGACGCAGCTAAAACAATTGATAAGAGTCTATTGAATTGAGTAATTCTGATTATACAATTAAAATTCATGTTAGGTAATTGTTCTAATCAGTCTTTGCAGTGAAAAGTTTCGAAATGTATTCATATTTCTCATTGATGCAATAGTACAATTTACCTGGGATAATTTCTGACGGGCTTTGTCCCAATTTGCCAAAGTAGGAAAATACGTAGAGGTAGGTTGGTACTTGAGAAGCTATAAGTTCGGCATGTTTACACATATGAATATTCATCATACTGTCGCTGTTCCACTGAAAAAAAAATTGTTGTCATCTATATTATATATGCATATTATTGAGATATTAAACGCAATCTTACTGAGAAATTTCATCATAATCACTAAAATGGAAATAATATATAAGTCAGTGTGAAAATTTTAGTTAACTGGACCAAAAACGATATATATGAATGGGGAAACTAATAACACATGGGCTGAAAAGTTTTGGGCCTAAGAAAGAAAACACGTTTTCTTTTTTGTTCAAAATTGGCTTCATTCATCAACGTAATCTCCATCAAGAGCCACATAGTTATTTCACCGCCGCTCCTACATTTCAGTACCACTTTTGTAGAACTGGAATGAAGTAATCTTCAAAAAAAAAATCTCACTCTCAAAAGTCGAAACGTTTGTGAGCTGGAGGGGTTGGACAATAGGAAGTGAAAATGACCGTCCGGCTTTGCGGTTCGAACCACCGGTTCGCACAGCGATTAATTGAGTGAGTGGAATAAACCATACACGTCAACCCACCAGACTACCATTCCATGTTTGGATGTTTTGTTCATTGTCAAATATCGACGGAAAAATTTCAGTCCGTTATGTTTAAATATAGTCAAACACTGCTCAGAATCACCAAGACGTTCTTGTTTCTGGTCAACAGTGAGCTCATAGTCAAATGCTTATGCAATATAAAGTCAACACGTTCTTTTGAAGTCGTTACAATGTCAGCTAACTCACGCAACTTCACTCCAAAAAGATTTTGTGGATTTTCGTTACGTTTTCTAGTGTTACTGCATTATTTAGATGTCCACTGATTTCTGCATCATTGTTGTTTCTACCATCACGTCTGAAGTCAGCAAACTAACGTTTAATTATTGTTTCTGGTAGAGCGGAGTCCTTACACACTTTTCAAATCATTGCTTCACTGGAACGCTATTTTTTCCACCAAAAAGCTACATGAAATTGACACGAATATGTAGCGTCATTCTTAGCACATAACTCATAAAATTATCATGAAATTTCAGCAGCTTTCTTATGAAAGTCAGTACTAACTGAAGAAACCGTGAATGCAGTAAGACTACCGCCATCTACGTGTCAGGTCCGAGCCTTTTCAGCCTATGTAGTATACCTCACAATAAAGTGTTTCTTGAATATATAAAAACGTTTGACGATGAAGTTCGTCTATCAAAAACACTGGACCGGTGAAAAATTTTGTGCACATCACGCTCTATCTGTTCGGTGAAGAGACTGTATGGAGACCGAACGAGGATTTATAAGAGAATTATACAAGAATATTCCTAGTTTCGGCAGCTATGTCCGAAATTGTTGTGGTTCGTGAATCAAGCGGACTGAACTACTGTACTCTTACTTTCGTACAAGAACTTTATTGTGTATGTTAATACATGAAAATAGAAAACTGACTTTAATATAAAGTTATACACACTGACAACCAACAACTTCAACTATTGTAACTATCCAGTAAAATGACAACTAGGTACAAACTATTTAATATCAGATATTATATACAGTGTTACAAAAAATAAATTGATAATTCAACACTCACACTAATTCAGTATTTGAGAACAAATAAAACTCAGTTCATGCTGATAAATTGTTTTCCATTCACATCAGGCTACTTGGTCATGAGTTTTGATATTCACTGGATCGATGTCACCATTTTCTTATTTATCACGTATAAAATGGTAACGTATGTCAATATGTTTGGTGCGTCTATGAAATTCCTGATTGCGTATTAGTCGAATGGCACATTGGTTATCAATATGTATTACTGTAGAACGACATATCACATCTCCGATATCATGAAGTAATTTTTGTATCCAGATAAGTTCTTTCGTGGCTTCTGAAGCAGCAACATACTCTGCTTCGGTTGTCGATAAACTTATACTATGTTGTTTTCTACTTGTCCAACTCACAGCTCCTCTACAAATTTTGAAAATATATCCTGTAGTGGACTTTCTAGTATCGACATCGTTAGCAAAATCAAAATCTGAATAACCTGTCAGTTGACTGTCACTTGAACTGTCATATTTGATTCTATAATTTGAAGTTTCCTTCAAATACCTGAATATGTGTTTAACGGAATTCCAGTGAGTATGTGTATGATGTGATAAATATCTTCTAACAACTCCCACTGCATATGTGATATCAGGACGGGTAGCAATGGCGGTAAACATCAAAGAACCTACGGCCTCACGATACGGCACGTCACCATCACATAAAATGGAATCCTTACATACTGATATATTTGTGTTTGGGTCTGCTGGAGTTTTGGAGGGATTTATTTTTTCTAATCCAAACTTCTCTATCATTGTTTTAATATAACCAAACTGGTGAAAAAAAAAACTCCCATCTAGATCTCTAAACCAAAGAAGTGATCAACTTTGCTCACAGTTATTTAAAATGCATTTCATTCAAAATAATTTCAATGGCGGACTTGTTCTTTGAAATAGTTAGTCCATCGTCTACCAAAAGTATCAATGGAACTCTTGCCTTCTCCACTGTTTGGTATACACATCTATCTGCATAACTTGGACGAAAACCAAAATATTTTAGAGATATGTCAAATTTTCTATTCCAACACTGTAGAAATTGTTTCAACCCGCTTGGTATGTGCATGTAGATTTCATCTTCTAATTCTCCATTTAGAAAAGCAGATTTGACGTCGAACTGCATCATATCACATTTATGTTTGACAGTAATAGCTAATAAAATGCGAACTGAATCGTACCTTGTTGTGGAGGAGAAAATTTCATAATAGTCAACTCCTTGCTTTTGTGCGAAACCTTTAGCACATAATCTGGCCATATAACGAGATATAGTTCCATCGAGGTGTCCTTCAACTTTAAAAACCCATTTTGAAACAATTGATTTTTTATTGGATGGTAATTCAGTTAACTTCCAGGTGTCGTTCTTTTTTAAAGCATCTAATTCTTCTTCAATGGCATCTCTCCAGCGGTGTGACTCTTTGCATGGCTTCTTCGTACGTGTTTGGAACATCTACGTCGACATAGTTGAGCTCAAAATCTTCAAGATTTTGGAGAAGTCTTTTACTTCTAACTGAACGTTGATTTGAAGTTTCTTCTTCGATATTTTCAAAATCTAAATTCCCACTTTCACAAACTTCTGGCCAACGTGTCACATCGTCATCGTTTTTTATGGAAATTGAAATCATATTTTCTTGGTGCACAAAACCTTTGACACTTTCATTGAAAATAACATTTATAGAAACAGTTACCTTTTTTCTTACAGGGCCGAATAGTCTATAATTAGTGGAGTTGCCTTCATATCCGACAATAATGAATTTCCTACTTTTTGAATCTAATTTTGATCTTTTAACGTCAGGAACATGTACATATGCTTCACTTCCAAATATTTTGGCATGAGACAGGTTCGCTTTCTTCAGAGCTCATAAGGAACGGAATTGACAACTTGGGTAGTTGGAGTACGATTCAAAATATAAACAGCAACATTAACTGCCTCAGCCCAGAGATATTTTGATACCCCAGCTCCAAGTAATATAGATCGTGCACTCTCTACTATTGTTTTGTTGTTACGTTCTGCCCTTCCATTCTGCTGCGGGGTATATGGAGCTGTGTTCTCCATTTCTATTCCTTGTTGTTTCATGTAACTTCGGAAGTCTTTGTTACAATACTCAGTTCCATTGTCCACACGAAGTATCTTAATGGGGTATCCAAATTTATTCTTAGATAGTCTGTAGAATGTTTAAAAACCAACAAGAACATCGGATTTACGTTTGATAAAATTCACTACTCTGTATCCAGAAAAATCGTCTGATAATAAAAATCGAATGATACAAAATATTTTGATCCTTGTACAGAAGGTGTTTCCATTGGTCCACATAAATCACTGTGAATTAATTCACCTGGTTTCATTTTCCTGTCAGATTTCTTTATAAAAGGTAATTTTTGGTGTTTTCCATACACACAACCTTCACAGAAAAAATTATCAAAATTATCAGTGTCACCGAATTAAACTCCTGTCACTAATTCTTTCGAAGATATATCTTTCAATCATTTTTTGTTTATGTATGCTAGATGTTCATGCTATACTTTGAGACTATCTTGTTCAACATTATTAACTTGGTTTACAATGGTTCGAAACAGCATCCGATACAAATTGTTAAACTTTCGAACAGCACACGCAAGTAGTTTATTTTCGAAGTATACTTCAGCTTCATTTCCTTGCTTTATTATCTTCATTCCTTTTGCTGCTATAACTCCTTCGGAAAATAAACTCTTTCGAAGATCATATATAAATAAAACATAGTTCATTGTCGATTCATGCCATCTTCCATTAATAATCTTTTGGATTTTGATTGTATCTTTTCCATTCACAATTAGTTTTTGATTATTATACATTACAACAACATTGGAATCGTTTATAGATTCAAAAGTACGATTAGTCATATGAGCGCACGCACCACTATCCATTATCCAAAGGTCTTCAAAAGGATAACTGAAGTTATCATCTACAACGAATGCAGTAGATGAAACTTCTCCATTAATTTTTCCTAGATTCGATTCAGGACTTCACGTGCAAGGTGACCTGTCTTTCGGCAAATATAGCAAGATACTTTAACTTTAGAGTTTTTGGGTTTCTCATTTCTCTTGCTAACTGTCACAGTGACTAGATCATTTTCAGTTTCTTCATATGTTGTTAGATTTGCAATAGTTCGTTTCATTTCATCTAGAGATAACCATGCTTGCCGCAAATTTCGAAATTTTAGAGGAAAAGTACTCAACATTTTTGTCATCATTGCTGCATCACTGATCGTTTCGCCGGACTCCCTCACTTCTCTGGCGAGATTTTCAACATTTGCAATATGTCGGGCCATTGAGTCATTTGGATTGAGTTTATATTGGTGGAATCGTTCATGAACTAACATTTTGTTCGTTTTTGATTTCTGTTGGTGAATAGAATTGATTATGTTCAAGATTTCATTGGAAGTCGAACAATTTTCTATAAGGGTTATTTGTGAGAGTTCCATAGCAAGTTCTAAGTAATTATGAACATTGAAATAGCATCTCTCTTGGTCCACTGTTCCAGTTGTTGTGCATCCTCTATTCTTGGCTTGGGAACAGTTCCTTCCGTAAAGTCGAATATGCCTTTTGCTCGGAGAGCGCACTTCATTTTAAATTTGCATTGGTGGTAATTTCTTCCATCAAACTTATTGATGACTCTTACATCTACCTTGTCTCCCATTTTCCTTCTACTTGAAACCAATGTTCGCAGAAACAGATTCTGTGATATTATTGCGTTGAATGTAAGAAACTAATTATCTTTCAACTCTGAAGACTCTTGTAGTACAGGTCACTGATCTGGGCCCATAATCTGTTGGGGTTAGTCAATCAACCGAACTGAACTACTGTACTCTTATTTTCGTAGAACTTCATTGTGGAAAAGAAAGTTTTTGGATTTCTACTACTCCATCTTGATACAAAAAAAGAATAAGGGAATCTTCCAAAGAAAAGAAGCAAGTAATCAATTTGAAAATAAGTAAATCTATACATGGATGTGTAGATCATGCAAAGAAGTAACTTTCAGACACAGACTGAAAGAAAGTACTCCTGAAACAGCTAATTTCATATAAACATTGAATTACACGAAAGAAAAATATTCTTTCGAAACAAATACTTCTATATGAACAGTGAATTATACAGAAGATACTTTTCTCTACTCAGTTTGTATTTCAATCATTCGTTGTGGAATAAAAATCAGATTATCATTCACATGAGTTCTACTTTAAATAAATGGTAACAAATTGCACTTACATGGAACACTGTCATCCTCACTGGTATACATATATGTTTCGCCTTAAGACACTTGCCCCAAGCCTCGTCAGTACCAAATTGGATAACATTATGAAAAATATACACAGTTCATTCATGAATTACGATTTTTTATGTCACGGAATGAGCTTGATCTGCTTATGTCATCGATAGCATCGTAATGACATTCATTCACCTATTTGATTTATTCCCAGCCAAGAGGAATCTTATTTGAATTGAAGAGGTTATATTTTTAGAAGCAGATCAAGCTTATTCCGTCACATAAAAAATCGTAATTCATGAATGAATTGAGTGTATTTTCTATAATGTTATCCAATTTGGTA
Organism: Leptinotarsa undecemlineata; assembly: GCA_015342065.1. Classification (NCBI taxonomy): domain Eukaryota; kingdom Metazoa; phylum Arthropoda; class Insecta; order Coleoptera; family Chrysomelidae; genus Leptinotarsa; species Leptinotarsa undecemlineata. The sequence goes on along the minus strand of WOGP01005294.1, from coordinate 198 downwards.
CTGACGAGCCTTGGGGCAAGTGTCTTGAGGCGAAAGATATATGTATACCAGTGAGGATGACAGTATTCCATGTAAGTGGAATACTTACCATTCACCATTAATTACCATTCATTTAAAGTAGAACTCATGTGAATGATATCTGATTTTTATTCCACAACGAATGTTTGAAATACAAACTGAGTAGAGAAAAGTATCTTC
>WOGP01005293.1:0-12789 GCA_015342065.1 Leptinotarsa undecemlineata | reverse complement strand
AAACGAATGTGCTCAAGTTTGAAGGAGTGGTAGATCTTAATGATTCATTCAAGTTTACATTCAGATTTTGTTCTTCACTAGCACTAGGCCAGGTAGTTTAAGTCATTTACCACCATTCGAACTTACAAAAATATTGTCAGAACATTATTAGCACTATAACAAAATCCTAAAGGCGTTCTTAGAGCGGTGCCTGTGTGATAGTGATTCACATTAGATTTGAATCGCTGGAGATCAAATCGATTTGGAAAAACGTTCTTATGATGTTTATGAACGCCGTTCTCCAAATGGAAGAGTTTTTAAACAGTGAAGTACGAGATGTTCTGAGTTGTACCTCGAAACGATTGGCTGCCACATTCCGTCGCGTAGTTCTGATATCTACGGCTTCTGGTGGAATCAAATGTATCAGGTCGCTTTAACACTTCCCGTGAATGTATCTATAGAGAAATCCAGTAGCTTCAGGGTATGTTAGGAGGATGAACGCTATACATGAGAACTATACTCCATAGAAGGTTTGATCTGAGCTTAATAAAGCATCAAAACTTGCTGAGGTGTTCTGGTTCAGAACAGTGTTCCAAGATTTTAAGAAGTAGCCTTGGCATTTCCAGCGACATGATTGTGCCAATATACAGTAGTGCCCATTTTAACCCCCAACAAACCTATCGAAGGAGAAAGCGGAATTTTCTGACCTGATAGTAATATATTCGGTACGGAAACATTTATCTTCTGGGACAAAAGATATGGATGTGTTTTTGTGGCATTGAATTGAACCTGGTTACTTCCACCCCAATTCGAAATTACTTCTAGATCCTCATCAAGATATTGAACCCCCTTCTGCTGGTGAAAATGTGCATACGCAGCGGATGTCTTGGAATCCAAATGTGATGACGAGGTGAGTGTGCTGTCATCAGCAAAGCAATATATTGGATTGTTATTGTTTTCCAATGAGTCATTGATATAGGTACAATAAATTGAACATGTTTTCATAAACCTTTTCTAAATGAAGAAGTAAAATCATAAGTGACGGAAATACGACCCCAACTTGAATTCAAGTTCTCATTTGATTTGATCATATTTCTGATCAAATTCAGATTAAAATTTATTAACAAATGTGCAATATCAAATGAATGTCTATAAATATTGAAAAATTGTAATTACATGTCTCATATTTCAACACAGTCTGCTAAGTGTGAATACTTGTGTTTAACATAGGTTACTTGAGAAATAAAGATAATGTTAACTTCTAATAGATATTGTTCATGAAACAATATATAGAAAAGAAAAAATGTATCAATAATAGTATTTTATTATGAATGAGGGTGAAATATATTATCTGTTGAACTGAGTTATTTCAATGTGAGCACATTTTCAATTTTTTCACTATTATCTAATATCCAATTGTTTAATGTTTTTATATACTGTTGTTCTCAACTTTTAAATTTCTCGTGGAATTATATTGTGAATTTTACAATAAATACATATGGAGTGTTGTTGCATCAAATACAGATTACACTTAGCAATCTGAAAGCATTTATTGGTCTTTGATCTTGTCTCATACTGACGTTTTATTATGACAGTATTTGCAAAATGGTTTTTTATAGAAACGGTACTGATTTTGTCTGATATTTAAAATGGAGTATTTTCTGAATAAAACATTCGATGGAAATCTGGAAGGTTTCTTTAAAAATTATTTTTATTGCATATTTATGAATATACTTGACATATTTTAACGAATTTTCATATGCACCACCCCAAGCTATGATTCCGTAGGTCATATTATTGGAAAATAATGCGTGATAAAACATATATGATGTTTTTACTCCAAATATATTTCTCCGAAGTCTGAACTGATAAAGACATTTTCTCAATTTTTTTGTTAATTCAAGTGAATGTTATTTTCACTTCAGGCAACAACCTATATAAATTCCTGAATATTTTATTCGTGGGGTTCTGTTTGAATTAAGAGTGCAATTTCATTTTTGAAAATGTTTCTGCAAACATTTCGAACTATGAATTTTTATTTCATCAAATTTTGGTTGATATTTTTTACTACATGGAAATGTCATGAATTAGGTTTTCGTGATATCGAGTGTAAGCAAGTCATAACTCAAGTTATGTCTTAAACTTGACATGCCAACTTCAGCCTTCGATATGGTCTCATCCCAGTTATCTCCAAACACTACATATACAGTGTCATCTGCATACGAATCTAGAGCACTATCAAGATTTGTATTTAGTAAATCATCAATGTAAATAAAAAAAAGGACAGGTCCTAAAACCGTGCCTTGAGGAACACCACACTTTGTTATTTATTGGATACTCTTATATTAATTTATTTTTACGATCTGTTTTCTGTTTCTTAAGCAACTTCGGAAAAGTTCAAGACAAACGCCTCTTATTCCGTATTGTGTTAGTTTCTCCAGGAGTTTAGATTGAGATACGGTATCAAAAGCTTTTCTTTTTAGTATTCAGACTATTATATATATTTCGAGTTATACTGAAAATTGCATCTTCTGTTGACATTCCTTCCCTGAAACTAAATTGTTTAGTTGACAAAATTTTTTCTTTTGCAAAAAAGGTAACTACTCTTTTTTTAAACATTTTTGAACACTTTACTAATATTACTTGCTAATGATATTGGTCTATAATTACCAATACATTTTTCATCTCCATTCTTGTGCACTAGTATGATATTACAAATTTTGAGAATAGATGGAAAAATACCAGATGTTAAACAATTATTGAAGATGTGAGTCAAGGATTTCGCTGTGAAATAGTCAACAGATTTAGGTAAAGTGCTATTTAATTCATATTTCCGTAGGATCTTTTGTGTGAGCATGGCAATTATTATATTTTTCATTTACATTTTCTTCATTTTCAACTTTTTCAGTTGCTTCATTGTCTACTTTCCATACCTTTCTAATGACTCCATCAACTTCTTTCAGTTTATCCTTATAATATTGTTCTTTTGTCTTATTCATTAGTCTATTCAAGTAATTATACCATACAGTCTGAAATTATTTAACAGTCTTTCATCATTTCCATGTTTTTGTAAATTATTTCTCGAATTATCTCTTTGAATAATTGAAATAATCAAACCATTGGTAATCCAAGGCTTGATTTTTCTATGTTTTTTTTATCAACCAATTTTGACAGGACTGTTTCGAATATTCTTCAAAAATGTTGGAAAAATGATTGTAAGATACTTCAGGATCATTTCTATTGACGACCTTTTACCAGTGCTCATTTTCTAATAAGCAATTCATTTTTTCGAAATCAACTTTTTCAGTTTTCATTTAATGGTCGTCCAATTTTTTAACTGTATCTAAATGTAAGCAACAAGTTACAGGAAAGTGGTCAGTGATTTAGGATTCATATACATGAAATTCCAATAACTCATCGTTATATTTTCCATTGAGTTTGATGAAAATATGATTTAAGCAACTTTCTGAATCATTTCCTATTCTTGACGGTGTATCAATATAATCAGTGAAACAATAGGACTGCAAAATGTCAAGATATGAAGCTGAAAATGAGTCTTAAATATTTAATATATTTATATTGATCTCTCCTGCAAAAACTGTTTGTTTACAATTATTCAAAACATGATCAAGAGAAATCAAAAAGAACCTCAAGTCACTTGATGGTGGTCTATAAATAGCAGTTATACCAAAATCTATATCATATTATCCAAAAAGTATTCTAATAAATTTGAAGTTATTTATTTCAACTGACCTGATATAAGAATTCAGATTGTGTTTAATATATACAATTACACCATCGTTTCTACAAATGTTTGAATCGTTATAGAAAATATCATAATTTGGAATCATGAATGAGCCCAAATCGTAAATTTTCCAAGATTCAGAAAGTATAATTTCATGGGAAAGAAAGTTTTTGGTTGTCTATTACTTTATCTTGATACATTCAAACCTCAGTTCAAGATGTTTTTCTAAAAATATTAGAAATTCATCAAACTTTTTGTTTATACTACGAATATTGAAATGCAAAATGTTCAAATCATACAGATTATGAATATTTGAATCCCAGTTTCTATGCAAAATAGTTTTATTATTTCCATTTTCTTCATCTTCCATCAATTGTTTTCGTAACTGGTATGTTTCCTGGATATTTCAATTTTCTTAGCATATATTGGACAAATCTTGTCATCCCTGGAGTGGTTAATATTTTGCACTCCATTTTTTTCTCTGGAACGGAAACAGTTGATATATTTCGGAATTTTTTTCTCACATTTGAATTTATTGTAATTACCAGCACGGTAAGCACATATCTGTTCAGGATTTTTGCATTCCATTGTTTTGTGCCCGAAGGAAGAGCATCGAAAATATCTCAATATATTCAAGTCTTCTACTATTTTACAGTGTCTCCAATCAATGTTAAGATATTTGAAGGCCAATTTTATAAGCGTTTTCAGTGGTCTCAGCATATACTATATACTATCAATTTTTTCTAAAATTTTTACTGACGTGTATACTTGATACTGAGGTATCAATTACTGAGGTTTCATTGATATCATGGTTGAGATATAGAAACTATCCAAGTAATTTTTCATCACTTTCATATCTTTTTGCTTATCCAATAATAGCCACACGTAGGTTTCTTTGTTTAGTCATCTGAACATGGTATTCGTCCCCCAAATTAACTCTTTCAACTTCAACTAAATCTTTCGGCTTTCACTGATGATATATGCATTATTCGTGGTTTTCCAGTGTTTGATAGGAGCTTTCACAGACCTTGGATTGATTTTGGACTTTATTATTATATCAGTCACCTCTGCAGTCTGATTGAATTTAGGCTTGATAAAGATGCTGGGAAATTGGTTTTCATTGAATTTTTTTCCGTTTTTCTGATTGTTTTCTAAAACCTCTGAAGCATAAGATAATTTCTTAGGAGATGAAAGAAAAAACATCGCATTTACTGGTGGTCCGATAAGTACTCAGCCTAGAAAAGAAAAACGAAAATTTTGAAAAAGTGTGGAAACATTTCTCAATATAGTTTCCTTTTTCCTTGACACACTCGACCCAGCGATGCCCTGACTTCTTCAATTTGCCTGAAAAATGCGTTTTCTGGAGGTCTGCAACTTTTGACGGTCGTCATCGAAAAAAGTAGAGTTATTGTACACAACATCCAACGCTATTTATTTCGCTGCACGATTTTCCTTCCAAACACAAAAATCTAATTACCGACCAATGTTGCTTTTTTCCACATCCGTTAGAAACAAAACTACGAACCCGATTCGGCTGAAATTATGATAGTAGCCGTCTAAGAGAATTAGACGATAGTGAATATTTCTTGCTATAGTGGCGTCATCCGGCGGTGAGGCTAAGTGATTCCCAACAAGGTTGCAGAATCATCCCAGCTCCAACCAGATGAATTCTCTTGAGAAAAATATCTGGTCGGACAAATTATACTTACCACCTGCATTCAGTATCTACACAGCTGAACTTCACGCCATCAAAACTGCTCTAGCACACTGCAATATAACCGAAGGCAACTTCGTGATATTCACGGACTCGTTTAGTTCAATACAAGGACGTCAACAACTATATAACCTGCAATATAACCGAAGGCAACTTCGTGATATTCACGGACTCGTTTAGTTCAATACAAGGACGTCAACAACTATACCCTAAAAATGCCATTCTTCTTCGAATCAAAGGAGAACTTCTAGAACTAACCAACAACAGAAAACGAGTAGAAATAGTCAGAAAATCATTATATATATTCATAAATTCGTATAATATGATACGTATCGAGTAGTCAAATTGTAAATGTAAATCAGCTCCAAGCAGAACGCGAATTTGTGTCGATCCTTCATTTAAAACTTTCATGAAATGTTAACGGTTTGTCAAGTGAAGTGAAAACTATTGGAAAATAAAACAATGAGCAAACAACAACTTCAATCCATCATCGAAGATACTATCACCGAGCTATTCTCGAGTGAGGAATTTGTCATGAATATAACAAAATCCATAGCAGCTAGGATCGAACAAAAAACAAAGCAATTCGAAGAAGTAAAAAATCATGGATGATAAAATATTGGAGATGAAAATCGATTCTCTCCAGCAACAAGAACGAATTAATAATATATGTTTATACGGGGTGAATGAAGAAACCGTGGAGAACCTGAAAAATAAAGTCATGAAATTATTGAACAAGAATATTGATTTCTCCTTACAGGACGAGCATTTATTAGACATATACAGAGTAGGCAAAGTCAAGAATAGCCCTAAAGATAAAACAACACCAATCAGTGAAATTAACATCCTACAACCGTAAATTGGTCATACTGAAAAATGTGAAAAAACTTAAAAGAAAAAACATTTTCATTACCGAAGACCTAGTGAAAAGCAGACAAACTTTACTGATGAGAAGTAAAGATATTTTCAGAAAACTAAATGCATGATCTTTCAATGGACAAATCTATGTGAAAATTGAGGGAAAAACTGAAAAAAATCTATAGCCATCGAGATTTAGAAATATACTGTTCGAACTGAAAAGTTGAATTAAGAAGCCTGATTAGAATCTGTTTTGAAAAAAATCTGTTTAAAATCTATGTGAAAATTGAGGGAAAAACTGAAACAAAATCTATAGCCATCGAGATTTAGAAATATACTGTTCAAGCTGAAAAGTTGAATTAAGGAGCTTGATTAGAATCTGAAAAAAAAATCTGTTTAAAATCTATTTTTCCGTTAATCAGCTGTCGCCCCCATAAGAACTACAACTCTCCGAAGTTGAGAAACTTGTGCGAGCTAAGGACTAACAATGTCTTACCTTTTAATGTAACGAATGATTTGAATATTTTGATATTGTATTCCATATTCCTATTTTATTATAGTTTCTCATTAGTGCATGAATTTCTCATCAATGCTGGACTTTCTCAATGAATTGGATGAGCACGCGGAGAGCGAGGCAACAGTATACAGTAATGTATACAGTATACAGTAATGGTATATTCGAAAATTCAGAACGGTTCAGTGGTAAGCATTCATCTGAACATTAGAAGCTTAAAAAAAATTCAATGAATTGCTCTTGTATTCAGAATCTATTTCTATCAATAATTTATATACAATTGTTCTCTCGGAAACTTAGAGAGTGGAAGTAACTTTGAAAAACCAAATTTTGATATTGTATATAATGAATCTTACTTCAATCAGAACGACGGTGTGGTTGTCTACATAAAAAATGGTCTGGATTACATAACCGATGTGAAACATTTCAGTGAAACTAAAATATTAGAATTTCTGTATACATTAGAGAGCACATCATTCATACTAATGTCATCTATGTATCTGAAAGAAGTATAGAACTACTTCACGCAACAAGCTAGTGCTGACGTAAAAATTTTCATAGGCGATATCAATATTAATATCCTGGATAATACTGACAAAAAGGTTAAAGATTGAATTTGTATTATGGCACATCAACGATTTCTTTCTTATATTGATAAACCAACCAGAGAGACAGAAACATCCTCGACTTTGATTGATCATATTTTCGTGAAAATGTCCAATGAAAGTGTCAAAATTTGATTCAACTCTTTAGTATTCACCTCAAACTTGACTGATCATTATATGTTGTTACTATTTATTGAACTTCCCAGTCAAGCAACTGAATACAAAAAGTATTAAAAAACATATATCAACTATTTCAAATTCGAAAAACTTATTTCAAAAGAAAAATGGGAAGCGGTGTTGACAACACAGGATCCAAAGTTAGCCTTCAACAAATTTATAAACAAAATATGTGAAACCATTGCAAAGTGTTGCAAAACAAATAAAAACGAAAATAATAAAAATCATTAAAAATTAAAACAATGGATGACACAGGGTCTACTTCATTCCATCAGACACAGAGACCTACTAAAGAAAAAGTTTAATGAATCTAAAACTCCAAATTCCAAAATAGAGTATAAAACCTAGAGAAATTATGTTAACTCACTTCTTAAAATAGCTAAAAATGATTACTATATGAATAAAATAAAAGAGGCAAATGAAAATAAAAAAACTGGCAGCAAATCAATGAAATAACAAATAAAACTCACTCTAGTAACAGGACTCAATATGATTCAGTAACACGCAATGAACTAATGAACTTATTTCTAGTTTGCCAGGGTCTGCTGGCCCTGATAAAGTACCAGTTTATTCAATAAAAAATGTCACCAATACTTTCTTGATACCCTATGTCATATATTCAACCAATGTTTTGTAAATGGCGTGATTCAAAATAATTTCAAAGAAGCCATCACAACGCCTATTTTCAAATCCGGAAACAAAAAACTTGTAATAAACTATAGACCTATATCGGTAATTATTAACTTTTTAACATTTCTAAAAATGCATAAAAAATAGGCTTGTGAATTTTATGGAAAAAAATCTGATTCTATCACCTTGCCAATACGGATTCAGAGAAAATATATCAACTGTAAACGCCGATTTTCACTTAGTGAATAAAATACTGAATAGAGTTAACGAAAAGAAAAAATGTCTAGCGGTATTCTTAGATTTGACCAAAGCCTTCGACACTGTCAATCATGATATTTTGTTACAGAGGCTAGGAAATGTGGGAGTGGGGGGTAAGATTCTAGAACTACTAGCTGATTATCTACAAGACCGAACCCAAAGGGTCAAAATGAGCATTTACAACTTGAAGGACTTCGATGGGGATATTGTTTCATTTGCCGATGATTCGGCATTGATTTTCTAGGGTAATACATGGGACTCTACTTATGCAAAAGCACAAAATGGATTTTCGTGGCTGAACTTTAGTGCCCTGAGTCAAAACGTCGACAAAACAAAATTCTCAACCTTGTCATCAACAATAAGAGAACAACCACTAGAGGGAAACATTTTCATACATACTCCCAATTGTCAAATTCCTTTAATTTGTTCTTGTCCACGAATAAAGAAAACGGATACAATAAAATATCTGAACGTGATATTCGACCAATATGTACGCTGGGACAAACATGTAGATTTACTTGTAAAAAGAAAAAGAAAAATTATTTTATTCTACCAATTCTACCAATTCAGAAACATACTAAATAAACATTTATTACTGATGACATACGATGCATTAGCTGAATCAGTTATAAGGTACTGTATTATTGTTTGGGGTGGGTTGAATAAAACACACTTACATAATCTTCAAGTCATACAAAACACATTGCTTAAAATAGTATTGATGAAAGATAGAAGACATCCAACTGATAGCTTATATGAGAAGGCTAGTTTATTCAATATAAGAAAATTATACACCTATCACTGTGTACTATGGACGTTGAACTCACCTCTCACATATCTGACACACATTCGTGACACCCGAGCCAACTCCGAGAGAACAATCAGTGTTCCTTTTTGTAAAAACGTATATACACCCAAAGGTTTGTTACTTATTTTGGACCGAAACTTGTCAATCAAGATCCCATTGAACTAAGAAATATAAAAAATAATAATGAACGCAAAAAACAATTAAATTCTTCATTGATCACAACTTTGATTTATAAAAAGAAATATTTGAATCAAGTCACTGAATCATGTCTGATTTTTTTAAATTTTTTTCACACTTGCCTCCTCTTCGTCTTACTATCTGGTTTAATACTTATTCAGGTTGATCTTTGCTTTCTATAATTTTTTTATTATAAATTTTTATTTCCTACTGAAAGGAATGAATAGTTTTTTCTCACATTCATGGTTGTGTTCAGATCTGGGAAAATACGCAACACAAGCTTTGCTCAGGCGTTTCCCAAGAACTGAACACCACCACTTATTTATTGTTATTAATTAATTTTTCAATATACTATAATTATTATTGAAGATATGCTAACATCTATTATAGACAAGAACATGTAAGTGAATTTAATAAATTGATTGATTGAAAAGTTATTCAGGATGGTTCGTTTTGAAAAGAATGCACTGTATAATATTCCCCTTTTCATTCCTCATCCATTTGTTACTCTTCTAGATTATTTTGTGGGAATGTTCATTCCGATTCAACTGTTCACTGCGAATCTTCCTGTGTGGAGTTGTCTTCACAGTAAAAAATATTTCCATTGGAGATAAAATGAAAATTTTCATCAAATATCTCCCTTTAGCCGTAAAGTACATGCACATAACTATTACATGCCATGAAATAAACCATTTATGTAAACCGACGTCTTTTATTTCCTGTGTATTTCTGGCCCATTCTCCTCTCACGAGATCCTCTGTTCACATCGCCGTGAAAACAGTAACGTACATTTTCCCCGGAAAACCTCCATTATGGACAATGATATCTAGGCAATGAAAAACCATTCCAATATAGATCACCCGTAAAGATATTCGCGGTTTATATAGAATGATAAAACGAGTTTAGTAGCTTTTTATAAATCATTTCAGAGTTAGTGTGATCTCTATTGTATATAACTTTACGGGGGTTTGTGGTTGGGGGTTTACGGGGGTTTGTGCTAGACATGCTAGCAATATGATATTTCCAGTATTTACAATTGTGTTGGATACTTTCTTTATATTTATTCACAGTCGCATCGACTATGTCCTTCATTGATGGTGGAAAGCCATAATTTTTCCTTATGATATAGCACGCATTCGGTGAGAATATTTCTCACACTTTGAAGACTAACACACATTTCACATACTGGAGGTTCTTCTTCAGATCTCTGTATCTATAGAGTAGGGAGTGTGAGTATAGACCCACAGCACTTAGGCCACATGTGACCCATTGTACATCCTTTCGAGGAGTTGTCCTTCTCCAAACATTAAATACAGCTTATGTACAAAAGCAATACTGTAAGAATATTAATCGTGAAACTCAGCTAGTGTCTGAGAGATTTGAACTTTTCGTGAAGAGAAGCAGAACTTATGGGTTCACAAAGGATTTCACTTTCGATGTGAATATCAGGGATCAGCGATTTCGGCATTAAACATTTCCATCAATTTTCATAAAAGAAAATGGTCTGTGTTTTTGTAATGACTTGATTGCACCGATAGTAGATCTCCTCTGTCAGTAACCAAATTGAGCACTGCTCAATAAGTTCTTTATTTCAAAATATTCTAATAATTTATTTTTTAGTACAATTTCAAATATTTTTGAGATACCAGGTATAATGGAAATAGGCCTGTAACTATCTGTATTGTTGAACTCACCTTTCTTATGAATAGGAGTAACTAGAGCCATTTTAAATATTTGAGGATGAGGAGGTTGGAGGTTCTAGTTAATGAAACTCCTATACTAGGTGTGAATGACTCGAGAAATCAAATAATTGACAACTACAATGTCATTAGGAAATTTTGAACGTGTTAGAAAATTAATGACAGGTCGATTGCTGGTTTTAATTTCATGTTGTCCACGGATATATTTCAGAAGTATTTCTTTTTCAAAACGAAGCTCGAAATGAAGAGAACACAATATCTTTCCTGATTTAATGCTTATATCGACAAGTTTTGAATTATTCGAAAAATTCTCCGCACTGAAAAATACCAGCGAAAGTCGATACCTTGGTTCATCTCACCAGAATTTTCTGAACCGAGAATTCTTCTCAACTTTCTTTATTGAATACTGAGATATGCAACTGTTGAAAAAATATGTTTAAAACTATTTTCTTTCAAGCTGCTGTCACCTTCCTATGAACGACAACTCTCAAGAGTCAAAACTTTTGCGAGCTGAAGACTAACGAGGTCTCACCTTTTAAAGTCTGATTCCTAATACGTTCATAGGCAGAAACTCAATATTCGCCTTGAATCAGGAGAGATAAATTAAATTACACTTCGAGGTCGCTATCTGCTCACTTTTCAATTAGGCTTATTTTCTGTTACTGATTGAATTTTGAGTGCCAAGAATCAAAATAGAGGCTAGACATTTCTGTTTCAAAAGTTGTGACTTACAGCAGATCTTTACTTAAATCATTAGAGATTTGATTCAACTACTTGGTGGAATTTTCGAGAATACAGTCTGTTACAAAGAGAGAGCAAGAATTATTTCCATTCAAAATAATATCATTACTGTAACAACGAAATCAGTTATTTATTTTAAGATCATCAACTTACAGGATACTTCAAAAATATCATGAAAAATCTGAATTTCACAATATGGAACCAATATCACCTATCGAACTATTATTATAAAACAATAGGATCGTATTTATAATTCCAAAGTTGGGCTTGTTTCAAGTGTCATTAATTCCGATTCAAAAATTACAAAATCTTAATCTGATAGTTCAATGAGTGTGTATGATATTTCGAATCAAATTCATATAATATTTTACGCTTCTGGAGTCTTTCATCATTTTAGATAGTTCCCTAATTATATATTGAAAAAATATTGCAGTTTTTTTTCATACAACTCGGTATTATGTGGAAAATTTATTCCTGTCAATGTTTTAGTAGTTTCTGATGTTTTTTTATGTATTAAATTCATCACTTCTGCCAAAGTTTATAGTTTTGTTTGAATATGTCAAATTTCGTTCAAAGATTTAATTCCAACCAACAATAAACATACAGTTCAAAATGGAGTGATAAATCTCTGTCGACTAATTTTTAATTAGTTCATTACATATTACGATGAATTCACACATATTTGATTGATGAGTCATAACTTTCTATTTCATCACTTCCATGGATATTTTCTGATAGGGGCCTAAAATTATATGATAGGAGCAATATACAATATTGAAATATAAATATTGTAACGAAAATTTCGTTCCATTGCCAAAATTTTAACATTTTGCATTGAAGTATTGCCGGGTCAGTAGTCACTTCCTCTCTCAAACTCTAGTGA
>WOGP01005292.1:0-13266 GCA_015342065.1 Leptinotarsa undecemlineata | reverse complement strand
CCCCGAATTTACACTTACCCCGGTGTACCTTACATAAATATTTGCTAACACAAACCACTTGTAAACATTCAGTGTAATACGTCTTTATTCACGATAAAAATACAAATGGAATAGACAAAAATAAAATAAAACAGTATACAGGAACAATAACAAAAACAAATAAAAAAACTTCCAGTATATGGTGAATAAGCGGAGTATCAGCCAAGGCTGTTTTTCAACTCAACTTGGGAGAAACTATAAATAAATGATATGAACACAAGTCGAGTTAACAATATTAAAAAATTTAGTTATTGCTTTACTTTAGAAAATTAATTTTAGAAATGCCAAGGTCGGGAATGGACAAGAGGCTAATGAGATAAATAAGTCTTCAGTCTTTTTTTAAAGTTCACGATGGTGTATGATCGAAATTCGCAGGGTAGTTGATTATAATAATTGGGTGCATTATACGAGAAACAGCGGGTGAAGATGGAAGATTTGTGTTTGGGGATGACTAGAACTGAACTGTTCCTTGTAGTAAAGCTGTTAATCGTAGAGAATGTTTTAAGCTTCTTCAGTAAGTAAGCAGGTTGTCGAGTAATCAAAACTTTATGTGTGTTGCTAAGAAGGTGTGGAGTTCTAAGTTTGTCAACATTTAACCATCCTGATTCTTGCATTGCTGGGGATATATGGTCATATTTCTGTATACCAAACAAGAAACGTAGACAGCTATTCTGAATACGCTGTAGTCGGAGAGCATCCAATTGTTTTAAAGCAGGTCCATAAATACTGTCGCAATAGGAACTTTTTGACATAATCAGAGACTCTAATAGTCTAAGTTTTAAGTTTGTGTTGAGCAAATCACGATTAGGAAAAAGCTGTCTGAGAACGTTATAAGAAGATTGGTGCAGATAGCCGACATGTTTAGTAAAGCGAAGATCCAGATCAAACCACAATCCTAAGCTTTTTATCTCGTCCATGGAGGGAAGTATATCATTTTCGATGTGAACTTGAAAGGTAGAGTTGGTAAGCTCTCTGTTCTTCTTAGCTCCGAACATCATTATTGCGGATTTGTCAGAATTGAGCTTGAGCTTATAGGCAGTCAAAGATGGCTTTGAGATCGTTATTAATCTGAGACAGAGCAGATGTAGACTCGCCAGGCGAAAAAGAGAAATATAACTGTGTGTCGCCTGCATAGTGATGTATATTGCATTTTTTCACGGACAGATACAACTTACAAATATACAAGCTAAAAAGCAAGGGCCCAAGGATAGATCCTTGTGGCACTCCCTTTAATACCGGCAGAGCATCTGAAATAACTTCATCCACAACAACTCTTTGAATACGATTCTTTAGATAGTTTTCTAAGAGAGACGCTGCTTTCCAAGAAAAACCGAAGTGGACAAGTTTGTCACACAGTATCTCATGATCTAGAATCTAGAGTGTCAAATGCCTTGCTGTAATCTAGAAGTATTAATAAGGTCAAATTTTGTTCATCTGCTGCTTGAAAATTATCGTCAGTAATTGATAGAAGTGTCGTGGTGTTACTATGCTGAGGTCTGAATCCTGATTGTACAGGTGTTATAATATGATTTTCGTTGACCTACTCATTAATCTGATTTTTCAGAATCAATTCCACTACTTTAGAGAGATACGGTAAAATTGTAATTGGTCTTAGGTCAGAAAGTAACAAATCCATCCTTCCAACATTTTGGAAATTGGCAACTGGTAATGATAAAGTTTATGAGAAAGGTGAAGTGATATATCAAAAAAGAGTCAATGAGATTGATCATTTTGAGGGATATCCCGTCAGAATCCAAAGCGTTACTCTTGATGCGTCTTAGGGAACTTCGCACAATCTCACAGGTGACTGAGGTGAAGTAAAAGGAGTTTTCTGTATCTTCCGAATTAACATATCGATCTAATAAGGACAATTGGTGAGCAGATCTGATAGGTTGAGGTATGGAATTGAAGTGCTGGTTAATGAGATTGACGTTTTTTAATTCATCAGGGATATCTGATTTTTTGTTGTTCCTCAGGATATCAAGCGTTCTTAAGGTATTCCAAGTTGCTTTGGAATTTTTATTTCTTAAAACAAAGTCCAGATATGATTTTCTCTCACGCCCTTTAACAAGGGCGATCCAAATATTCCAGATAACTATAGACTCATACATGTCATTTCTGACTTTGGTAAAACTTTTGAGATGCTAATTAAATACCCCTTAATTTTTCTTCTTATTGGTCATTCGATACTTAATAAAAGTCAGTTCGGATTTAGGTCTAACAAATCGACAATCCAAACTATGGCCAAATGATGGCTATAGTTGATTCAATAATAGAGAATATAGAAAAGGGCCTAGTGTCTGCACTAACTTTCTGTGATCTAAGTAAGGCTTTTGACAGTGTAAATCAGGAGCTCACACTATTTCCTATTTTAAGGGATTCCACGACTTATAATTACAAATAAAATATTGCTTTGGCACAGATCTTTATTCTAAATACCTATTTTCAAATAAAAACCCAAAAAAAAGTTCAAATGTTGTAAAAAGAGAGATTGAAAAAGAAATATCATAAATTGTTAAGTTTAGCTGCAAAAAAAAACAACTTTGGTTTGTAACATGCAAATGTTGAAAATGCTGTATTATTTTTCTGATAGATTCGGCCGTTACTTGATGAAGATCCATAGTAATTTCATAAACTACCTCTTACAAATCACTGTCGAAGAAGCTACTGGGTTAGCGAAACATGTGATATATTTCTCAAATAAAGTTTGCTGAGATCAAATTGTAAGGTATAGTTTATGAAAATAATGTATTAACCTGATGTGAAAACATTTTGAAATAAGTAATCTAGAGATGATAATAATAATAACCGTGGCCTAGTTCTAAAAAAAAACAGAACTTCATATTTCAACATAAGTGGAGCGTAATTTTATCCAAAATAAGTTCATAATCCAAAAACATCTGCTATTTTGCTTATCTTGCCACATCTCTAACCGTGATACCAATATTCTTCAGATTTTTCATATTCTTATATACAATATGTTTATAATAAATGATGGCGAAACAAATAAATAACGAATGAGATTTTTGAAGATCATATTTACGTATACGATAACATTTCTCAACGTCGGAACTATTTATTTTAGGTTCATTTTCTGATTGAAAACTTCCAAACCACATTTTAAACTATCCTCATCCTTATTTTTCCCTAACCCATAGAGTCTAATATTCTTACTTCTCATTACTTGTAACTCAGAAGAATATTTCATTAAAATGTCTTAGTTCAAAAAGGTATCCATTTTGAAACAAATTGATATTTTTATTTTCTATAATGGATTTTGACTTTTGAGTAATATTCAAGTTCATGTTAAAGTCACTCATTTCATTGTGGTACCTATGGCATAAAAAGGATCATCTATGAAACATTTTTCTACAACAGAACAAAAATATTGTCTCTCGATGCATGTTTCACCAATCAAGTAAGCATCACCAGGAGATAACTGAAACTAAATCTTACAGCTATGGTAATATTTTTATATATTTGAACTAACCATCACCTTACCTTCGAGGATTATTAAATTAATTCTTAGTATAATTTATTCTTGTACCCAATATTTACCTGCTTTCTGTCTGTAATTATTACTTAAGAAAAAACGGCGAGATATTTGGAATGGGATCTTCGTTTCTGTTCATAGATATCATTCCACATTGTTCGATTTCTACACTTTAGAAGGCATCTCGTTCAAAAATATGTTGGCTTATGCCGGTATCAACAATGTTCAGGCATTCTTCTCTTACGGAATCCCTATTACTAAGATCTCACCATCTTGCAACCTTACATCTTTGAATTTCTCAATGAATTTTCTTGAATTGCAGAATACCAACAGTACTACAGTACCAACAGTACTACAGTACCAACAGTACTACAGTACCAAAAATATATGGTCTGACATCTAGATGAAAGATCTAACATATATTAATACATTAGATAGTTTTACATTATCTGCTGATAACACAACTATCGATAGAATTAGGGTATTTTACAGCTAAAATGGTGTATCACTCTGTATTTGAAACCCACTTCATGTATAGAATTTCATTTCTGGGTAGTTGCAGCAACTATCTATCGAACAATATATTCAAATTACCAAAATCAGTTTCAAGATGTATGTGTAAAGCTAAATATAGACCAATTATTGGACAACCTAAATTATACCCAGAAGAATGTGACAAACATCCAGCAAGGGACTTGTAGTAACTATTACAGGGCACAAGATTGTTGAAGTGGGTGTCATGAAAAAGAAAAAAGCACCAAGCCCATGGGACAGCAGTGTTTTCCGGAGACTTGGGAAAAACGGACAAGTCAGACGGCTCCCAAATAGTAAAAAAATTGGTCAAAATTTAAAAAAAATTGAATATGAAAGTAGCTTTCAAAACCGCTCGTACACTTGAAACGAGTATTGAGCAAGACATGATGACGAAAAAGTCTGGGATTTTTTAAATAAGTTGAGGATGATATGAAAAGTATGTTGGTCAAACTAAGCAGATTATAAAAGGAGAATGTTTCATATGTTCGGTTTCATGGACTAAAGAAGCCTATTGTCGCTCGGCATGCCTTAGAGAACAACCACAGAATAAGTGAGGAATGCGTGAAATTGTTCAGTAACAGGTTTTTAGACGCTTTTAATGATTTAGAAATCGGAAAATGTGGAATGAGATCTATGAACAGCGACAAAGGTCCCATTCTAAACATCCTGCTGTTTACTATTATCCAATAATTACAGGTAGAAATAAAGTTGATATTATGTATGGCAGGTGGTAATTAACATTAGAATCATTAACAATAAAACACAATAAGTTATACTTGGAAATATTTCAATGACCCTTGCAAGGTAAGATGACGACAAATATTAACATTGCCCTTAGTTTTATTCGTATCCTAATGACGCTTACTTGGTCAGTGAAATGCTCGTCCAGTAATAGTATTTTTGTTCTGTTGTTGTAAAATGCTTTTTATAAATTATTTTCAGTAGTTCTTTCCTCATTTCAATTCATTTTGTTTTCAGATGGTAAATGATGCAGAACTGATTGTTATTGACAAGTTAATCGATTCTGGATCCCAAAATGCTGGTACTTTACCATATCACATTGTTCGTAGTTTATATAAGTAAGTTAAAAAACTTTGTGAAATCATTAGTTGTCAATTCAAAAATTCCCCCAATCTGGTCTGTGTAACATTTTCAATGTAGGGGTGGAAAATTTTTCTATGAACGAGCCTAGCTGAAGTTACTTGGGTGTTCTGCCTCATGGGTAGTATCGTTTGCTCAAATTCGAGTTTTCTTTGAAGCCATTTCTTAGGTGATTTAGTTCCTCAGGGAGATTTTCAGATGCCTCGGGCCCTCTCAAATGTTTCAAATCTTTATCTTTTAACATTTGGCATTTTCATACAGTGTGGTCTGTTGAAAAGCAAATGGAATTTTTTCTTATTGTTAGCTGATCAGAATTTGAATATTGTCAAAAGTTAATGCTGCATGGTTTATAACATTATTAGATACACCCTAAATAGTTTCGAATGAAACAACAGACAGGACAGGTCAGAATTTATTAAGTGTGTTCAAGAATAAAAGTACTTCAATTTAAAGAAAAAGAACAATATGGTATTAAGAACTGTTGTTTACATTTAAAAGTTATATGAAGTCATGGGCTTCCTTTTTAATTTTTATTTATTTTTAATTCCATAATAAATAACTGTCCCAATTTAACTTTCCCTGTAACTCTTACTGTTTTCGAGATGACCATGCATCTACTTGCATTACTAAGAGAAGTTATTTATTTTTATTCATTGAACATATCTATTGACAGATGTAATATTAGTTCTTTTTGGAAAAAAGTTATTCATGCCTTTACATTTTTATTTGTCCAGTAACTATAGTATATAAATCTTTCTGTTGTTATTTTGTGTTTTTCTTGCATTTTTTTAAGGCTTTGTCAAATCAGAAATACTTTTTTCCTAATAAGATTTATTCATTTTCAGAAAAGGACTGATTTACTTGGATATACCCATTACTTCTGTCGATAGGGTGCAGGTACCCCCACTTCAAGGTTTTGTGATGAATCGAATTTTAGGAGATTATTTTGAAACACTTTTGTATAAAATATTTGTTTCTATAGATGAACATACCACTGTGGGAGAGGTAATCTGTAACTTTTAATCAACACTTTACAATATAACTACTTTTCAGCTTGCTGGAGTTCTACAAGTTGATACTGAACTGGTCAAACAAGCAGTTTCTCTTTATTGTAGGCTAAAATTTGCCCGCAAACTGAATTCAGACCCATTGAGCACAGAACAGGAAACCAGGTACTGGCATTCATCCTGGAACTCTATTCCTATGGAAAATACCAGGTAAGCGTGATTTAGACAGTTAGTTTTCATTAGAAGAGAGTATAATTTAGTCATTTGTTTGAAGGTGGTTGACAATGTTTCGTGGTACATTTCATTAGTTTTCCATTGTCTAATATGATATAAATTGATTTGTTAGTATCTACAATCGTCTTCAGGTGATAACTGGAATTATTCCTCCGAGATCTGACGATAGGTCATTCAAGTGCTTTCACCTATCCTCTCTTTATTTGATCCGTTTTAGCGGGGGCTGACCGTTTGGCGTGTGTTGGTCGTGTTCCGCTTGATTATAGGTTTCCATATATATGCGTTGTTGGACAACATAAATGCGGCTTCTTTGAATTTTCTCCTAAACCACTGTTCCTCCTTGTAGATGATTTCAGCTTGACACCCCTTGATGTTATTTTGATGATTCCAAACATGCTCTGCTATTCCTGATTTGCTGGTTTCTCCTCGCTGTGTGTGCTCGGCAATGCGAACTTTCAGTGGCCTCTTAGGCCGATGTATGATTCTCCACACTCGCTGGGTGTTCAGCAAATGCAATTCTTGGAATCGCAATCCGTGTTTGGTGGCCTGGTTTTCGTGAGACTGCTACGGATAGTGTTCCCAGATCTGAAGCAGGTTCTAATCTTATACTTAGACCCAATTCTTCTTATCCTTTCCGACAATCCTCTGATCTAGGAAACTACAAGTACTGGTTGTGGCGGCTTCTCTTTCTTGTGAGGCTCTTGCTGTCTTCTAGCCAAAGTCTTTAGACACTTTAGAGTAACTATTCTGCTTAGGGTCATTTTTGATGATGCCTAGTTCCTTTTCGAGACCTTCTTTTGTATTGCAGAGCCCGAAAGCGTGGTCTACTAGAGTCTTGATGATTCCTCTATTAGTCGATTGTGAAACGTGAAAACACTGGTGATATGTGCCGATGAGCTTAAATATTTAGCAATATTGAAAACTAGACTGCACCAAGTCATAGTATAGAAGCTTTGGTACATGGGGTGATATTTTGTCTCTTATATTTCGGATTACATGACAAAGAGAACTTGATTTTTTGATAACTTTGTTCACCTGTGATTTCCAAGTGCTTTGGATTCAACATTAGCCACAGGAATTTAATTTTATCAGCGAATCCAACAGATTTGTTTATTAAAATGGAAATAAGGATTGGAATTATATGACATTTTTTGGTAGAAACTGCATATATGTCGATTTTATTGCAATTAATGTTGAGTGAGACATTTTCTTTGAAGTAAATTAATTCAGTAGATTATTACACTTTTTTATGAGTTGTCCAAATTGATGATGATCTAGTACAAAATTTGTATCATCGGCATATCCTGTGGACCCTCATGAGTTCTGTTAATATCACTGATAAAAATTATGAAGGACAAGGGCCCATATACCGAACCCTGAGATACACCTACAGTAAGTAGTTTGCGTTGCCTAATCATATATTTCACCACATATCCCCATTCTTTCCATTTTCATCAGTAATAGTTTGTGCTTTGTAAATGAAGTCCAATACATCTTCTTTGGCGCTGAGAGCGGATTTATTTTTCCTGAAGCCATACAGTGGCTGGCAGTGAATGAAACAATTCAAGATAGTCAGTCCCTCAGAATGTGCTAATTCAAATACTTTACGGATATGGCTTGGTAGGATACAATCTAATTTACATCAATAAGATGATGAAAACAGTGTGAAAATACAAAAAACAAAAGTATACAGTCATATTTTAATAAAAAAAATTAAATTATGGCAATTCATAACAGTATGAAACCATATTGTTATAAATAAATAAAGTCTTATTATATAGATTTTCAACATTATTTATTTATTTAATCACGGTCCAAAATCCATTTTACTCAATACAGTAAAAAAAGAATACAAAATAAATGAAAGGCATTATACAAAAATACAAGTAAGAATACATACATAAAAACAATATAAAACTAGTCAGTTATTGATAATACAACACAAAGTCTCGTCCTGGATCCATCAGCACATAAACAACCGATGAAAATGTTGAAAAAGTGAAGAATTTTATGGAGAATCGTCGAATCACTATTAGAGAAGTTGCTGAGGATATCGGCATATCGGTTGGCTCATTCCATGCAATATTTTCGGAAATTTTGAGCACGAAGCGTGTGGCAGAGAAATTCGTTCCAAAATTTCTGAATTTGGAGCAAAAAAAATCGCATGAGCATCGCTTAGGAATTGTTGAATGACCTCAACGGCTATTTCGATTTGCCAAAGATCGCTAGATATATCAATAATTGTTTAGTTAGATCACCACTTCTTACTCACAATTGTTCTGTTTAAGATAGAAGGGTCATTGTAACCATGATCTAACCTAATATCACTTATCAGTTCAATGGCAGATCAAAAGAAATAATATTTTTATTTTTTCATCACTTATAATCCAAGATGTTTCAACTTACTTGCAAAGAAGATAAATTCAATTACACAATTCGGAAATTTCTACCCTACCTTGTGTACTTTCATTTCTAAAAATCTTACTTGAAGGTTTGGGAATGTGTGACCAGACCAAGTCTACTGAAAACTTCTAGACTTGAAGCAGAGTATCATAAAACAGACTTGAAATAACAGAGAGAAATTTTGGTGTCAATTTGAGAAATATTGAATATGAAAGATATCCGGTTTAAGGCAGTGCAAGCAAGCTGGTAAGAGAACTAACTAAAGTCAACAAGGTAACCATTAATGGCTGTTGAATCTCAAGGAAAGTTATAATTAATGCAGAGAATCAATAGTGAAATTGAAAAACAGTGCAGGGAGGAAAAAAATCGGTGCATACAAGAGAAAAAAATAACATTGACAAAAATAAATTGCTATAATTGATTCATGGAAATACGAGAAGGAGTCAATGCAGGTGAGGCGACAGACAATCGGTAGGATGAAGAAAAACTCAAACCAGAAAATAAACAATGCACGCAAGATGATTGTGAACTTTTAATGAGTCAGATTAAAAAGCAAAGGGAATAAACAGTGAAGAAAATCAAGAGAATATGTAGGATGTAGAATAAATCAGATAAGAGGATAATCCCATTTATGATAATTGTGTTGAGATACATTCAAAAGCAAAATAATGACAAACCATTCCTGAGAAAAAGTAGAAAAATTGGGTAGAAAACTAAAAATGAAAATAGTTATACCCATAGTGCCTAAGATAGCTTATAAAAAATTCAAATCAAGTTCCTCTTACGTTCTAAAATCTGAAAAAGAAATTAGAAATGGAATTTCTTCCACTTGGTCCCAAAAGATCCTTACCTCGTTTTTCAATCCATCTATTCTTGGGTACTAGAATCACAATCTTTTAGTTGTAATTATTATTTTAATGAAATGAATAGAAACACTTTCGTCGAATTACCACTAGTTGATTTCATTTATACGACCGGTTTCTGGTTTGACCCCATTATCAAGTATAAAACTTGATAGTGGGGTTAAACCTGGTATACAAATGGTAAACAAATGACTCATCCGTCAGTGTCGAAAATACTTTGGTTGAAAAAGCTGAAAAAAGAGAGAAAAGTATCAGAGAAGAAAATAGGATATACAGGAAAACACAAAACTTGGAGAAAAATAGTGAAGAAAATGTTATGGAAAAAAAAATAATTTTCGTTGCTGGACATAACGGACGTGATATGGCAGGTTTTCTAAGAAAGCAGTTATTAGAAGAATACACACTTGAATCAATTCTAAAGCCAAACTGTACTGAAACTGAATTGATAAGTACATCAATGAATGCAAGTAAAACCTTATCAAAAAATGATCTCCTAATCATATGGCCTAATAGAACTGACAATATTCCAGTTACAAAACTGGAGGTAATGTCTAAGAAAACTAATCTGATGATTTTGACTGAACCTTATAGGTACGATAAAATATATATGAATAAGAGACAATATGAAAACAACATTTCTCTACAGAAAAAAGTACGTTTTGCTGGCCTGCCAATAACAATTGTGGAATGTAACAATGTCCTACAGAGAAGAAACTATTACCAAGATAACAGAAACATAAACAAAACTGGAAAATGGCATATAAGTAGCTTATTAGTAAAGATTCTAAAACTGAAAATAACATGCTTTCATGAACCTAAAAACATAAGTATAGAAAACCATATAGAAATGGTAGAAACAGTAGAAAACACTGAAAACTCCGAACCTACTAGCCAAACTACACTATCTGAAGAAATTATTGAAGCTGACGCAAGAAATGATACTCCATATCATTTTTTATATCCTCGCCTAAGTCAGATAGCGCCAAAGGACAAATAAAACAAAAAGCTATCCTAAACTTCAATATACAATGTTTGAACAATAAAATTGATCAAATTACTGAATATCTAAACCAGCACCAAGAAATTGAAATTGTAGTCTTGACAGAGCACTGGTTAAATCAGTGCCAAATTGATAGTTTAAATATCCAAGATTTTACTGTGGGGACTTATTTCTCGAGAAAACATCACATTCATGGAGGTGTTATGATACTTATCAGAGAAGAACAGGAGTACGGAGAAATAAATGAAGTAGCAGCTTTATCAAATGAAATGCATATCGAAATCGTTGGAATAACTACACGATATGGAATAATTCTCGCATTATATAGATCACCACAAGGAGAAATAGATCTATTTTTAGAAGAGCTAGATTCTGCATTGCAATTCATAACTGAAAGGTACAGAATGGAAGATATCTACTTAGCAGGAGATTTTAACATCGACTTTATGACTGAAAATAGCTTGCGTTGTACTTTGGAAGATCTATTATCATCCTATGGATTATATAAGACAACTGAAGAACCATCACGTGTATCATACAGATCTCAAAGCTGCATAGATAACATATTTACAAATATAAAATCTGAAATGAACTCTCAAACAGTGAATCTCCATATGTCAGATCATATGGGACAAATGCTAAATTTATATCAAAAAGAAGATGAAACAATAAAAAATGACAGAGTAACAGTGAGATTTTTGAGAAGTGAAAATATTGAAAAGTGCAAAAATAAATTATTAGAATTCGACTGGACGACATTACTGGACACGCTGGATGGCCCTGCATCCTACAGTTTCTTCCATGAAAAATTTGTGACGATTCATGAATCATGCTTTCCTTCGAAAGAAATAAAGCATAACCATAAACATAAAACAAAATCCTCGAAATGGTATACTGAAGAATTAAAAGAAATTAAAAACAGATTAGATGCATTAGATATAATAAGGAAAGTAAGATTAGATGAGGCATCAGAAAGAGCCTATGTTCAATACAAACAAGATTATAACAGAAATATAATAGAAACAAAAAAGAGGTACAATGAAGAGTATATTGCACAAGCTGATAACAGAACAAAAGCAGTATGGAATATTATCAGATCAGAAACTGCGCAAAATAGCAAAAAAATCAACAATTCCAAAAAAATCAACAATTCCAAACTTACTCCTGATGAATTAAATAACTATTTTGCAATGGTAGGATCAAAAACATCAAGAAAAATAGGAAAAAGTAATACATCCTCCTCCGAATTGCTAAGAAACAATAAAATAAAAAATGGGCGATCAATATATTTTTCTGAGGTGGATGAAACAGAAATTAAATCAATTCTAAACGAAATGAAACGTAAAAAAACTGAAGATATTTCGGGTATTTCATCTAGCCTATTGAAGGACATAGGTGATGAAATAGCGCTGCCGATCGCGATAATATTCAATAAATGCATAAATGAAGGAGTGTTTCCAGACGAATTGAAGCATGCAAAAATTATACCCGTTTTTAAAAAAGGAGAAGATAGTCCAAACAATTTCAGACCAATCTCGATTCTACCAGTGATATCGAAAATTTTTGAGGCGGCAATCAAAAACAGATTAGTACAATTCTTTGATAAGTCAGAATTTTTAAATAGTTCTCAGCATGGATATCAGAAAGGAAAATCTACAATGACTGCAATGATAGATATTGTTCAGAAAATAATAGATGCCTTTGATAATCAAGAGGACTCTCAGATATTAAGCTGCGATTTAAGCAAAGCTTTTGATACTGTCGATTATAACATACTTCTAGAGAAACTATATTATTATGGAGTTAGAGGGACTCCGCATAAACTGCTTGAATCATACCTGACAAATCGTCTTCAAACAACATGTTGGAAAAAATCTCTCTCCCAGACAATTTCAGTAACACAAGGAGTACCTCAAGGTTCTATCTTGGGGCCTATCCTTTTCATTATCTATACAAACGATCTTATCAACAACATCGCAGTCTATGCAGCAAGTGCATATGCAGATGACACGACTTTCCTAGTGAAAGGAAAAAATGAAGTTGTCTTAAGAGAACAGGCAGAGCAAGTTCTAGCTAAAGCTGATATCTGGTTCACTGCCAATATTCTATTGCTGAATAAAGAAAAAACTCAAACTCTCTTGTTGACAAACAAGAACAACATGGAAGAAAAGTCACTAAAATTTCTAGGAATTCAAATGGACTCAAAACTAAATTGGAAAGCACATATAAACAGTTTAAGTAAAAAGCTGAATTCAGCCATATATAGTATAAGAAGAGTCAGAACAATTTCGACATATCAAGCAGCTAAAATTGCCTATTATGCAAACTTTCATAGTATAGCAACATACGGAATACTTTTATGGGGCTCAGTTGCTGAAGCAAACAAGATATTTATACAACAAAAACGAGCGATCAGAGCTCTATGTGGACTTGGTTATAGGGACAGTTGCAAAGATGCGTTTCGACAACAAGAAATACTTACGATACCAAGTTTGTATATATATAACTGCCTAAAGTATGTTCATGTAAACCCTGGAAAGTTCTCGAAAAATGCAATCAATCATTCTTATGATACTAGAAGTAAAGATTTAC
>WOGP01005291.1:0-13266 GCA_015342065.1 Leptinotarsa undecemlineata | reverse complement strand
ATATATATATAGTGACAGTTTGTTAGAAAAATTGATCGCATTATAAAACGGAGATTTTTTGAAATGGTCACTTTTATGCGAAGGGACCTCACACATAGGTCCCATACAGAAAAACAAAGCCACTCTGGTTTCCTCGTATCAGCAATAAGGTAGAAGAAATTTGTGACAAGTGTATGTAACAGAACACTTAAAATTTCAAGGTTCACTATAACTGTACAGTCTAATTTATCGATCCCGCGTAATTTTTAGTTCTGTGTTCCGTGCTCGCGCCTTTCTTTTCAATCGTTTGTACGCGTAGCACGACTCCATTTTATTGTTGACGCAAAAAAAGTTGTATGTGTGTTTATTAACGTTTGTTAATGTTTTAAAAAAATGAGTGACTATTCCTCGGTCGCTCCGCCACCATCTCAAAATTTCAATCAGTCTTCAGCATTTGCTGCAGCTTTACAACGCGCGAAACAGGTGAGTAGTAATACCCCAATCACGCTTCCATTTCTGTATGTGAGTTCCTATGAATATCAGAATATATGGGAGTCAGAAACCTCTTGATTTCCATGAGGTATTTTCAGGTATATACCTAACTGATATTTTGGCTTGAGATTGTAAAAACTTAGGGTGCAAAGCCTTTTGAATTATTAACAGAAAGGCCAGTAACAGGCCAGTACTTGAAATATTCATTTTGGTATTTAGGTTCCTTTCAAAATAGTAGTTAACATATCAATTTGTGTATAGGTTATTCATAGTCACAAAAAAAACGAAAAAATATATCTACTTGAAAAAAGATGCAGTTTCAAAATTCTGGTGGCTAGGTAATCAGAAAAAAAAAGTAAAAGCAATATAAAGAAAGAGAAATGTGAATACATTGTTTTTTTTTTTAAATCATTTACTACTGTCGATATTAATACAATCCAAGGCAGTAACATTGAAATTAATTACAACTGGATATATAATGGTAGCTTAATGATACACTTTCAAAAATTATACCTCACGATTTGATCTCCACAAAGAAAGTTTGTGGAGTGTAGGTGTAGTTTTTGAAATTATCATGGATCTTCATCAAGTAACGGCCGAATCAAACAGAAAAAAAAGAAATAATGATATACATTTTCAACATGAATTTGTGTTACTGAATTTCCTCAACTATCGTTTTGGATATTTGCAGTTTCTCCTTTTACCAAGTTATTAATACTCTGACCCCTTACTTGATGAAAATTACATAATAACAATAACCATAACTGTAATTATAGAATTTTCACTATAAATTTTATTTAAAACACGTTTCGCTACATGGTAGCTTCATAAGTTATTGATAAGTATAATAGTTTGATGTACCAGTAATTGATTAAACTACCGTGTAGCAAAACAGTTTCAAATAAAATTTATTGTAGAAATTCTAAAATTATTATCATGGATATTTTAAATAAGTTGATTACTTTATGATGTATTTTTGGAATATACTTTCTAATTATGTTAGTGCCAAAGATTCTTGATTGCATACCTTCATGGAACAAAAATCAAATTTCAAATAAGTATTTGGTTCTTTGCGAACAATGTTTTTTATTTTTTTCTTGGATATATTCAAGGGTGTTAAACGTATGGCTTCTTTCTGACAGACTTGGTTTAATTTATAGCACATTGCAAATGAGGGAGATTTATATAACATTGGTTCTTGGTGTTGGTAGATAAAAACATTATTCAGTTCTACCTCAACTCTAGTTGAGATAGTAGTTTTGGTGAATTGACATGATTGTTCACCAGTTTCAATATGAAAAAGCAAGAAATAGAAAATGAAAACGCTATATTATATATTTCCTGTCTGAGGTAGACATATAGTTGTAGATGACATATTTCATAAACTGTTGTCGAACAGATTCAAGCAATTTAATGTGTGTAGTATATACAGGTGACCAGATAAGAGAGCCATGTTTTTGAAGTCATTCCAAATGAGCCTTAACATTCTTTTCGCAGCAGTTACTTTTTTCTCTATGTGAAGTGTGAATGAGAGTTTGGTATCAAAGAATATTCCCAAATCTTTGCAGCTGTCTGTCTTCCCCAGTAAATAATTATTTATCAAATAATTGTGGTCGATAGTTTGTTACAAAAGGTGGTATATTTACATTTACTTGAATTGAGTGGAAGATTGAAGAACACCAGAGAACCAATAATTCAACAATTTCAATAATATTCTAGTATTTCGTTGTCATTGACCAAGGTTTCGGTTTTTACACCATTTTCAAGTATCTTAACACTAGTAGTGTAGTAGTATGTTATCTATATCATTTAATTGAAGAAGAATTTTCACAAAATGAATAAGTCATCAATATCACAAATCAATTGTATATCATTATTAAGAAAAAGTTGAATGTTTGCCATGGCGAAAATTCACAAATTACGGTTTGAACTGCTTGACTATCCGCCTTACTCACCAGGTCTAGCCCCAAGCTACTTCTTTTTGTTCCCTCATCTCAAACTTGCGTTTGAGGACAGATTTTCGTCAAATGAACAGGGAATAATTTTCGTGAACAATTGTTTTGCAGAGAAAATCAGCACATACTTTAGTAAAACGTTTTATAATGTCATGCATATTTCTGTTCTGTTGATAACAATTTTTAATAATAGTAATATTCTTTATTGCCATAAAATCAACTGGGGACATAGCATTTCAGAGGTTACAAAACAAAGCATTAAAAAAATGTATGTACAGTGACAAAGGTTACAACACAATTCATCGAGTAAATAAAAGCATACAAAATGACAGGTTGAGAGACAAGGCTACAATACTAGTTCGCATAAGGACATCTAATAAGGATTATTGTAATTTGAAAATTTATGAGACAACTACATCAACTCACACACATAATCTGTATGTGTCCTGATTCCATAAGAATTTGCCATTCATTTTATATTTTAAACCATACATTTCAAGCACATGTACATAGATTACTATATTTACAATTGCGATTCCTGTCCCAATTTTTTTTGCCATCAACTGTGATCGTGAGGTAACTTGATCTAAATAAATATAGCCGAGTTTGTTTTCTATGATTCAGATACTGCAAGAACCTTTGGTTTTATGCTCTTTGATTTCTATTCCACTTGCTATTTGTCATTATATTCAAAATGGAGTAGTGGGAAACCCAAAAATAAAGGTTATTTCTTGTCGAAAAACTTGTCAAAATTATGAATAGTGTCAATATTTTGACATTTTTCATAAGTATATTCATGAAATGTTGAAATGATAAATGATTTGGGCTGGAGACAAAAAAACATCAGTAATAAGGCATATTTTCTTTAACTCACAACCGGTGTAATTTGTGGTTTCAGATCGCAGCCAAAATTAACCCAGGTACTACTAACCCAGCAGATAATAGAGCGAAGAGACCCCTGGAAGACAGTCCAGGTAAGATTGGTTATTTGGTATATTTTTTTATTAAATTAATGAGTAGATTTCAATATAGAACCGGATGCGAAGAAAGGTCCCGGTGCGCTGGGACCTCCACCTAATCAAGGACCTCCACCTCTTGGTAGGCCTCAGCAGAACCAAGGAATGGGAGGCCCCGTCATGGGTGGTATTTCCCAAATGAACGAAGACATGAAAGTGCCCGACAAAATGGTTGGATTGAGTGAGTATAGTTGTTCTATACATTTTCTTATTGCAATTTTTTGTTGTTTTTCACAATAGTTTTACCTATTTTCGGAGATACAGACATCTTTTCACAATCACATTCTACAGACCCACAGATTAAAAAACTTCTATATCATCAAAATCATATTCTAAATGAAATTGCTACTTTTCTAGTTTTTCTTGTCATTTGTTGGTCATGTTACGATGGCCAATGTCAACAAATGAAAATTGTGTTGTCTAATTAAAAAAAAAAATACTCAACTTCTTTTTTTTAGCTTTATATCTCATTCAATAACAAGTAAATGGTATTTTACTAATTAAGCAACACAAGACAAACTACACATATAGAAACAATTATTCGGAAAGCACCTTCTAAATGCTGCATTTATCATTTCGATAGCCATTAAAATTTGAAGACATTTATAGATCTTTGCAAAATTGTCATTCAGTTTCATTAAAAATTTTATATTTTGTTGGAAAATATACAATTTTGTGGAAATCGGCTATTCTTTATGTAAAAAATGGAAACGCAAAGTGAATAGTATATTGCACAGCATGCGATAGTGAAAAGGTGTTATTTTACAAAATTTTTTATTGAATGTTTCATGTGCTAAGTTTTCACTTCAGATTCAGGATCAGTGAATAGGTACAATCACAATACATTATCCTAATTAAACTAATGCAAGCTGTTAACGAATATTTACCAAGTTAGTTGGAGGTATCAATTTTTATCAAGTTGATAAGCTTGTGGTTTCAAAACATTGAACTTTTTTTATTAAGAACCACCACATGTGATAACAATCAGTTCATTCATGACAAATAGATACAAAGTTATGAAAATAATATAGAATATAATCCAATGAAAATGGGCTTGTTTCATGATTTTTGGTTTATAGTTCACTTGATAGAAATTTCTAATTGAAAAACAGTGCACTTTGCTTCAGCTCTCTAAGTACCATAGTTTTCCCGTAATTAATTATTAAAAATCGAATGTTGTAGGGTGGTGACGTCACGACCCTATTCCCGCTTCTTGTTCGATTGACCAATAGGAACAATAGAAATAATCAACATTGCCAAATCGTAAAATTTGTGGAGCCTATAATTATCAATTCAATTATGGAAGTATATATGAACCCGTTAACATTCCAATTAATGAAAAATGTTCCACATGGAATAAAATGTACACTAGAAATCATGTTTGGAAATAAGTTCTATATCTGAAATCAGTACACAAAGTCAAAAGATCACAAAACATTTACCTAAACTATGATTTTATGCATTATTTAATAATATACAGTTATGAAAATCAAAAAATTAAGCAAACTGGATTAAAGAATCATTTCAAATATTCAATTTATTCTACAATACTCAATCTGTATAACTACAATTTATTATAAAAAAAAGATAGAAAAAATAATCCGTTGAATCTTCCAAAACTTGAGAGGAAGGTTGAATGAGGTCAAGTATAGACAGAATTTATTGTACTCGAACTGATGCAAGAAAAGCTTCTAAATGAATACCATTAATCATGTGATAAAACGTAATGAAGTAAAATGTATCATACTTTCAGCAACATTATTAACTCCAGACAATACTTTCTATGAAGAATACTTTAAGTTGAAATGAAAAATTGTGTCTTTCTCCTTTCATTTATAGTAACTTTTTAAATGATTTCTATAAAGCCTTGGAAGAGTAGAAGGATTGTAGTTCTTTCTTTTCAATACTTTCACCCATTTTTTTCTCATCATTTTATCCTTTGGGAACTCATTATATGAAATAACTCATCTACAAACCAATGCGCTTTCTGTTTTCTTGTGCCTTTCCGCACAATTAAAATCATCACAAGAATGCACTATATTAATATTCAAATATATCTCTAAAACACTTCTGAAATACACACAAACTAAACTCGATGAAAAAACGAATTGTTTCCACGCCAGCTGCCAGCTAAGAAAAAGTTGAAACTCAATGTTGCAAAAACAAGCAGAATGGATCCGATATGACATACATTTTCAATGCCGAATAAACCAATAAATTATGATATGGGTACTCCATTTTCCTTAGAAAATGAACGATCAATTGAAATTTCCAGTAATTATTCATTCATTTTTGTTAGGAATGAAGCCAGCAAACAAATAAATATACAGTAATATAATCGCTCGAAATCACCAATTAAAACTTATTATATAATTAGTTTTGTTTTAATTTATACTAGACTACAACATATAAATATATCCTTTATTTTCCTTAAACTTGACAGTTTACGGTTTTAATTTGTTTCGCCTATTCATTGAAAGGCTGGGTCTAGGAAAGTATGGCATTTCCCACCTAAAGCGTTTGCTGTTTTAGATACTATAACTTTGATTCTTTGTTCAGGGTCATATGTATTTCCAACATACTCAAATTGTTTAATTTTCCAACTAAAATTATTATTATCTTAATTTAACTTATTTATAAGTTATTATAAAGGTAACTTTGATTCCTTGTTCAGGGTCATATGTATTTCCAACATACTCAAATTGTTTAATTTTCCAACTAAAATTATTATCTTAATTTAACTTATTTATAAGTTATTATAAAGGTAAGTTGGATGACAAGTAAATGCTCGGAATGCACTGTTTGGAACTTTTGGTGTAGTAATGAATATTACTGAAGTTTTATCCTAACACTGGGAAAGATGTTGGTTGAAAAATATTGACGCAGATACTTTTATATTTTAAATTTGGTGTGTTTGTTGTTATTCATTTTTCTGTGCCAGTGGAAAAGTTAGTAAGTAGTAACGCACAATAATATAGCAGCTTGATACTTTTACTTTTTCACTAGCACAGAAAAATGATCCGTATAGCATCCTCAAAATTTTTTAGTATTAAAGAGGTACACTTCGATGTCAGAGTTCAAAAAACATCACAAAAACTGGACAAATTTTGTCGTTTTTTTCTCCTTACGTTGAGTTGTTTGACAATATTTCTATAGATGAGGTCATAGTGCCACCATATTGAATTTGAAGAAAATGGCTTCTACGCCTCCATTTTAAATGGAAATGGCCACATGTGTTATATCATTGAAAAGAAAATTTTATATCGGATCTGTTGGTCGAAAAAAATACATTGGGTTTTATTTTCGCTGAACCCTGTGTAGATTTTTAAGTGTTTAATCATTTGAAATATTTCTTACTTTTTGAAACATTTAATGGCGCCGTGTATAATGATTTCGTTATCACCCGTTATATGTTATATATCGCCAAATAGACAAGAAAATTGAAAATTTCTGATTCAATGAACACGGAAGTATTCAGATAGGAACTTGAAGAATTGACTTTGATTTTCAACATGGATTGAGAGCAAAATATTTCAAATGTTGGACTTCGATTTGGTTCTGCATAATTTATTGATTATGCCAAGTTAACTTACAATTTTAAAATATAATTGTCCGTTGGATAAACAGTGGCGGAAAGTTAACTTTTTGTCTTCTACTTTGGAGTCGTCTGACTTGTTCATATCTTCCAAGTCTCCGGAAAATACTGCAGCATCATGGGCTCATGGCGTTTTTCACCAATTTTTTCTTACGTCATTAGGTTAGATTAGATTGTTAGGGAGCTAGCCCATGGCCTGATTCACTGCGACCTCTTCAGGTATATTGTGATGCTTCTTGGTTGTTAGAGCTCATTGTCTAGCTTGATCTTTTTGATGACATTCCATAGTCTTGACACAGACCCCTTCATATAGCTGGCAGCGTCTGGTTTCTCTTACCCGCATCTATCGCTTTACATTCATAGAGCACATGCAGTGCATTTTCTTCCTCGTCTTGACAGAACCTGCATTGGGTTTCTTCTATCAGACCCATGTTGCTCACATGATTTCTTGAGTCGGCTATGCCCCATTAGTAGACCCACCATTACCTTTACAACCTTACAGTTGTGGTTTAACAGGTCTTCCGTGAATCTGGGCGATAGTTTCTTTATGAACTTTTTCGCCTGTCTCATTCCTGGAAGCTTATTCCAGCTCGCACAAGTTTCGACTTCTGAGGGTTGTCATTTTTAGGGGTGCGACAGCCGGTTAACAGAAAAACAGTTTTTAAACAGCAAATTGATGGATGTAGCCGTTACTACGTGGTGTGAAATCATAATGAAGAAAAGAGAAATGAAACTTTCTATGTTTTTTACCACTTTTATTTGTAACTAACGTTACTGCAAATTTATACAATAAAACAAGTTTTATTGTTATAAGTTTGAAAATGTCCGTATAAATAATAAAACGTTAGTTACAAATAAAAGTGGTAAAAAACAAGGAAAGTTTAATTTATCTTTTCTTCATTTTTAAACAGATTTTTTTCAGTCAGTTTTATTTCCCCTATACAGTGTTCGATGTTTTCGTGACATACATTCTAACAATTTTATTACTTGACCTAACCGAGGATCTAAAAATTATTGAACTTAGCCACTCTTCCAGTGTGCTTATTAAAGCTGCCAATCTTAATATAAGACAACTAGCTTAACTTAAGGTATTATTTATTTTTGAAATTTTCTATATTGAAGTTGTAAACAATTGTTTTTATCAAGAACAAGTTTTCCTCAAAAAACTTGCCGAAACTTTTTCCATTTCAAATTTCCCTGTAAAGTTCTATTTCTTCGATCGCGAACTATTAATTTTTTGTATTTGCAGTAATTGGTCGCGGAGGGGAACAGATAACAAGGCTACAATCAGAGACAGGCTGCAAGATACAAATGGCGCCTGACTCTCAGGGTATGTCAGACCGAATATGTTCGTTGTCGGGTACTAAAGAGGCTGTCGAAAGAGCCAAAGAACTTATCATGAACATTATTCGTCAAAGGGGCAACAATGAAGAGGACCCTGGCAACGATATGCACGTGCCGGGTATGGGTCCTCCGGGCAATCAAGGCGACAACTCATTCAACAATCATTTTTCAGGTTAATATGGACCATTTTCTTTGCATGGAGCATGCCATCATTCAGTTGCAACGATGGAATTTTGCTGTCATGCAAAGACACTCATTTGGACTAGTTTTTCATAATGCATTGTAGAATGCACTTCATTTTTCCAAAACGGTTTGATTTTTTTGCCATTATTGAAAAAAAATCATTGTTTTGATTGGTTTCTGTTTCAAAGTGAAGCATTACAAAATTGTCCGAGAAAATGTAATGTTTTTTTGCAAGGAGAATTACAGTTTACCAAATGTTTTTGTTTACTGTTCAGACACCTTGCTATATTATAGGCTTATACATTTCAAAGAGGCGTTCAGTTTATTTTATACTGTCAGCTTCTTGTTGTTAAAGCCACAATTGTGTTGAATTTCTTAACAAATATTCAGTTTTCGAGAGTTCCATTTCCTTAACCTAGATCTAATTTCTGAAAAACTGTTTTGGATAAATGAAGTTAATTTCTCAATTATGTTAACTTCAATCTAATCTATTATTTTTTTCACAGTCTAATCTTATAATTTTTTTTTTGCCAAAACTCAAATGAGTGTCATTTCCATACAGCCTTCCAGTGTGTTGCGTATTAAAGCTGCCAATTATAAAACAACTAGCTTAACTTAATTTTCTAATGCAAAGTAAGATTAGTCAGTGATAATTTTGAAATGGAATATCAAACAAATAATGGATAATGCTTTGGGTGAATATTTCACTTTATTTTGTTATCTAAATAATCATTAGTTTACAGAAGATTCATCAAAGGATTTCTTGGGGTCCTCTAAGCCCCATTAATGTTTTGCAGTCTTATCGAGGTTATTGTACTTTGTTGTCTGTTCCTTGTCCCTTACAAATCTTGGTTGATTTTTACAACATGATTTGTAATTCTACTTGCCCTGTGAAAAAAAATACTCGATATGGTTACGGATTTTGTAATATTGGGGGAATGGGGATTTTAATCTTATGATATTTTTTGAAAATGTGAATGTGTGATGTCTATCTTTTCATTCTTGAAATTGAGAATAATTTTGAGAAATTATTTTCTGTAATTATTGAAACTTGTCTTACTGTGGTACACAACATTCTTGATTCCATTTCAGAATTATGCTTCAATAGTAATTGTTAGGAATTGGGGTGATTTAATTGACATTTATCTCTTGGCTATTGGGGTGAGCTGTAGTTATAGACATTAGTTAGTTCATTTAAAAAGAGGTGAAAGGTAATAGCTAACATTATTTAGTTTAGTGGAGCTTCCTTATCATAGAAATAACAACAAAACATGTAACTTATTTCTACAAGTTAATTTATAAGTTGGCATAGAACGGGCTTCAACTTTTTTCATAAAATTTTTAATGAGTTGAGGTGATATTGACATTTGACATAGCATTACATAGTGGTGAACAGTTGAATATATATACACAATTTTCATTTTGTTAATTATTCCAAAATTTTTTACCATCTTGCAATTCTGTCCTATTAATGGGTTAATGAGAAGGTATATTCTCAATTGATGGTATTTGGCATTTCTCAATAATTCTAAAGTGTTTGTGTTACAGTCCTAAACTTGTTAAGCCAAAGAAAATTTATTGCTACATTCTTTTATAGGAATGTGAGCTTTTACGGTTGGCGTCAATGTTTTTGGTTAGGTTTCCAGGTTTTGCCGTGGTCTTCTTTGGTTACAATCTCCAAACGTTTTAACTGCGGCAGTCATCTTCGGTGGCAAAGAAGACGACGGCAAAATCTGAAAACCAAAAAAAAAAACAACTACCCTACATGCTTTGTTTAGCTTATCCCAATTCGAATTCTTGCCTACACAAAAATTTTGTTTCTGTTAGAGATTCAGGCTTGTTTGTGTTTCATATTTGTAGATAGTCTTCTGGTCGTTCCCATAGATGGTGTCTTGAAGAGAGATAGTATCGCCGTTACTTATAATTCATTATCGTTCTGATGATCCTTTATCATACTAAATTTTATTTATGTGTTGTTTCAAAGATTTTTTGAAAATCTAAAAAGATACATGCAGAAAGTCAAAAATATAGGTTTGTTTACATGCTGGAGATACACAAAAGACAAATATGTATATTTAAAACGCTTTAAAAAGTTGGTTTTTGAGAAATATTTCTTTTTTACTTTTCAATTGATATGAAAACTACTCCTAAAAATATTTTCCTTTCATATTTGTTTTTCCTTTTCAAAAAGTTATGTATTTGACTTTGAAAATTATTAGTTGTTGATGTTCTTTCCCGGAACATTCAGTAATTTTATATAATTTGCTGTAACATCCAAATTTCTGTTCGTTATTCAAGGAGGCATGAACAACATGAACCCCAACATGGGAGGACCCGGCGGCGGACCAGGTGGTCCTGGGGGCGGCAGGAACACCCTGGAAATCATGATTCCTGGTCCCAAGGTCGGTCTGATCATCGGTAAGGGGGGTGAGACGATAAAACAGTTGCAAGAAAAAAGTGGTGCCAAAATGGTCGTCATACAAGACGGACCAAATCAAGAGCACGAGAAGCCGTTGTTGATCAGTGGAGATCCTCAGAAAGTGGAGTTTGCTAAGCAGCTTGTGTACGATCTGATTGCGGAAAAAGAAATGAAGAATTTCAATAGGGGTGGAAGGGGAAGAGATGGCGGTCCAGGAGGCAGGCCACAGAACGATTTCGGCGATTTTGGTGGAGGCGGCGACTCTATGGAGGTGAGTGATTATTTTGACAATTATAAAATTCATAGTTACCATTTTGTTGGGAGGTTTTCACAAAATCTTTTTATCAAATTGCTAGATGTTTAACCAGTGACATGACTTTACTGTGTATTTGAGTGGTCTTATAACTAAGATTTATATTATTCAAGTGATAATTTCCTTTATAAGTACATTAATCACAAATACATGAATCACTACTTAGAACAATTTATGCCTATTTGTTTGCTAAATATAGTTAACAAAATTCCATATGAAGAGTTCTCCTCTCCACAGGGTCTAGAGTCTAGAACATGTCTTCACAATTACATTAAAAATATTAATATATGAAAGGGTTTTTTTTTGTTTCATCTTCAAGTACGGAAACCTATTTTTCAAACAAATATTTGTTTTCTGATATAAACTCAATTCCTAATTTATAACTGTTGCTGCTCCATAATTGGTTTACAGCTTTCTTGGATGAGAAAATATCTATTTTTCAAACTTTGTTGCATAAGAAAACTTAATTTTATCTGTTGAATTTGCCCAGACTTATATATTGGTGTTTAGTTGCAACATATCCGCAGTTAAAGCTATTTGTTTCACCAAATTTTGCTTTGTATTTTCAATACACGACAATATATTCAGTGATTCTATACTATAATACAATTCCATAATAGTAGGCACTAAATTCTCAGAAATGACTGACATTTTTGCCTTAATCTGTCTCTTGCAGTGGCGTACGGATATTATAGTAAACAAATGAAAAAAAAATAATGATAAAATTTATAGAATCACAACCTGACAACAATATTTCCGTTTAAATACAATAAAATTTCTGAGAATTTAGTGCCTACTATTATGGAATTGTACAGATTGATATAAGGTTTAGGATCATATCCGGTTTCATTCAAGTTGTAACCTAAGAAATATAACCTTTCAAGAATAAATTTCCACTCTATAAAAGTCTAAACTGATCTCCAGCCTTTCCACTTTAAATCATTTTCATTTATTTGATAATCTTGTCTATTGAAGTTTATATTTTTCATAGTATTTGTATTTTATTCAAATTTATTGCATATTTTATTTAAATTCGTTTAATTGTATATATTTTTTAATTACAACTCGTCATCACCATCATAGTCATCATCGGAATCGAAATTTATTATGAGAGGCTGAACATCTCTGTCAAAAACAACTTCTCTGTCCCAATATAATTTTATGTTTTGTTCGGTATGTGTAATAGTTTCAGCCCATACATCAGATGTAGCTTTGGCTAAAGCTTCTTTCCATATAGCCCAGGATTTGTCAGCTGAAGTGCCATCTCTTCCCACATTATCCCTATAAAAAATTTTGTAAATCCCCAAATATGTTCGATGGGATTAAACATGCACCGATACGGTGGAAGACGAAGCACTTGATGCCCATATTTTTGGCAAGCGTATCAGCTTCATATAATAGGTGGTGGTTTATTCCTACAACGTAAATTTATAATGTGTCGATTCAGCTTAAATAACAATCTCATTCACTTCCCAACTAAATTCACCAATTGTCGTTTGAGAAAAGTATTTTTGATTCGGCAACGTCTGAAATTTTATTATCAGTTGCCCTATTGAATGCATTTCAGTGTAAATTTTAATGTTGTTATGTTGGATACACAAAAATGATGTCATTCTCTTAATGTGAACAGCCTATATTTGTATAATGGACTATATTATCCTAAATCACTTTTGTAAAAGATATATAACGACAGGTTTAAATTGATCCTTAAGTACACCTCTTTTTATGATTCATTTGATGATTCTATCAAATGATTCAGCAAATAGGAAATTAAATGTCCTGGATAATGTCAACAAATTTGAAATTGATGTAAAATCTCTGTCCTCATTGAGGTAGAACCATATACTGTAGAAAAATGTCTAAACTATCCTTATTAGATATAGTGAAACTACGAACATAACATATTGTAACGAATTAAAGAATTCACTGTCTTAAACTAATTTATTTTAACAATATTTCACTGATACAAC
>WOGP01005289.1:0-13268 GCA_015342065.1 Leptinotarsa undecemlineata | reverse complement strand
AATGAGGGGGTGAATCATCGTATACCTGTTAACTCAAAAGAAGATAGTAGTGGCAAACGTAGTTGCAACAATAGATCGGTGATACATTATTCAGTCAAAATTCTTGGGTTCAATGGTTTAAGAAATCTTGGAAACACCTGTTTCATGAACAGTATAATCCAGTGTTTATCAAACGGATGGTTGCTGGAAGATATCAATACTAGTGTTTCTAGTATGAAAGGTGTTTTAATCAAAGCGTTTGCAGAAGTTATGAAGGAATTGTGGTCAGAAGATTCCTCTGATAGAGTAATTAACACAGTCTGCTTCAAAAACCAGATTCAAAGATGTATCCCTCGTTTCATGGGTTCTGCCCATCAAGACGCTCACGAATTCCTTCAATATCTTTTAGAAGGATTACATGAGGACCTCAACAGAATTACTGAGAAACCTGAACCGATCTTAACTGAGATTGACGAAAAATTGAGCAATAACGGAAAAGCACAAGAGTCGTGGCAGAGATATTTGAAAATGATTAACTCCAAGTTTGTAGACTATTTCGTTGATCAACTAAAATCCCCTATAAAGTGGATACTGTGGACACTCATCAGTAACATTTGATCCTTTTTGGAATTTGTCTCTTCTCATACCACAAAGAATTGGTGAATCGAGTTTGTCACATTGCTTGAATTTTTTCATAAGAGAGGAAACTCTGGATGGAGATGAAAAACCAATGTGTTCGAGGTGCAAGCAAAGGAGAAAATGTACAAAGTCCTTACCCGTATTTTAGTAATTAATTTGAAAAAATTCTCCCCAATGGAAAGATTCAGAGGCAAATTGAATGTTTCCATTGACTTTTCTTCAGTTGGATTATATATGAGCAATTATGCAGCAGACAATGTGGGTTCTTGTCGTTATAATCTACATGCACTTTCAAATCACAGTGGGACTACTTACAACGGACATTACACATCATATTGAAGACACCCATATAGCGACATGTGGCATGAATACAACTACACACACGTGAAACCAATTTCTCCAAATTCACTTGTGAGCGATGAGGCATATGTCCTCTTTTATGAACAGGAAGGAACGAAGCAGTACCTTTGATGTGATTTTTTTCTTTTTTTTTTATAATCTTAGTTCTGTGAATTGATTTATATTTTATGATTGTTCCAAATTTTGTTATTTATTGTAATAAACTAGCACTAGTATTTTACAGACTTTCCAACCTGTTTCAGAAGGAAATGGTTTTTCTTTCTTGTTGAAATATTGCTCGGGTTCAGCCTATTCCCAAAAAGAACAGAAAAAATCTTCCAAATAACTAGAGATCAGTCAATTTTCTATCAGTGATATCAAAAATCATGAAGAAAGCCGTGAACCACTATATCCTCAAATATTTGGAAGGCTTCAATATCTATCATCAATATGGCTTTGGGAAACAAAAATCTATAGGCGACCTTCTATCGTTTGTCACCCATATTTGGGTTTGCGCTTGATATTCCTGAAGCCTTTGACCGTGTGTGGCATGTATGTGGCTCTCAGCTTCCTGAAGGAATGTTTCCTGCAACCCTCTTCTTTGTGTATATAAACGACTTCAAAAAAAAACAAAAATTCAATATATGGCTTTGCTGACGACAGCACACTTGTCTCGTCATTCCATTTGGATTCTAGGACATCGGTAGCGGATGCATATCTTCACCGACAGCAGGAGGTTTCATATATCAAGGGGGATCTAGAGGTAATTTCGAATTGGGGTGAAAGTAATCAAATTCGATTCAATGCCACAAAAACCTAGGCATCTGTTTTCTCCAAAAAAATTAATATCTCCGAACGGATACAATAATGTCAGAATAGACAAGCTTCGATGAATTTGTTTGGGGTTAAAATGGACACCAATATGTATTGGCACAATAATGTCGCTGGAATTGCAAAGGCCGCTTCTCAAAAGCTTGAAACATTGTTCCGAACCAGAAAACTGTACAAACCTCAGCAACATTTTATGTTTTATAATGCTCACATCAGACCTTCTTTGGAGTATTGTTCACATGTATGTAGCTCCTGCTCTAACCATGCCCTAAAGCATACCCAGGAAAAAGCCATTCGCCTGATTATAGATACAAATATCAGTTGCAACCTTGATAGTCTGGAACATCGAAGAAATGTTGGAGATTTGCCTCTCTTCAATAGATACATAGATAAAGATACTCTTCATAGATACAATAGATGCATAAATCAGGCTGAATTTGATAAATAGCATGGGTTATGTTGGCTTCGAGAATCGCTGTGCTTTGTGGCTCATTTGCATACACCTGCGACTTAAGGAAACCTCACAAGAGAAAGTCTAACGGAGTCAAATCGTACGATCTTGGTGGCCAGCGAATTTTAAAACAGCTCAATATATGCCCCAATGAACTAGCACCAATATTTTAGAGACTTTCCAACCTGTCTCACAAGGAAATAGTTTTCCTTCTTGTTGAAAGATTGCTCGCGTTGCTCGCATTTGAACGCATCACGCGCACATTCTTCAACGTGTTGTTGAATGCTATATCCGTATGTGATTTGGCAAAACAGACTAAATAAATGACGACTAATTTAATAGATATAGCTTCAACAAAATGACCGTTGCCAATAGTCAAAGACCCGTTAGTAAGTTATGGGTCCATGAGAAATTTTCACTAAACAATTTATGTGACCTACAGAAAGATGTGCATTTGATTTTTTACCATCACATATATCCATCCACATTTACAGAAGGCTGGGAATATGTTTCTGTGTGATATATACCCAAACCATTGAATTTGAAGAATAAGACATAAACCACGGCTTTCCATCCTCCAGAGATATTTGTGTGGATGAATTGAACCGAATTAAAAGAACATGTCCGAAAATCGGTAATACCTTACTTTAGGCTTTCGTACAATGTAGTTTATCGAAAAAATATAACAGAGCGATTGAAAAGATTTTTTTTTGTTTTTTTCTCAAGTAAATTATGCCATGAATCATATCATATTTACATATATT
This sequence comes from Leptinotarsa undecemlineata, assembly GCA_015342065.1. NCBI lineage: Eukaryota > Metazoa > Arthropoda > Insecta > Coleoptera > Chrysomelidae > Leptinotarsa > Leptinotarsa undecemlineata. The sequence continues at coordinate 10,265 of WOGP01005289.1, read as the reverse complement.
AACGCTTGAGTGTATAACGATTCATGTTTTAACATTTTTACGATCTTTCAATATCATTGAACAGTTCATTATTTGATGTGCTTCGAGTGTTTTTCAAACAAGGGTTGCTTTATTCTTTACTTCGAACATTACAATGAAACTTTTCAGGGGGCATAGGCTTATGTTAGTTATAACCGTTTATTATGATGGAAAACTCGAGCATTATTATGTAATAATCATTATCTCGTCAGCTCTGTTACTTCATTCTATTTTGAAGTACCACTTCAAAATTCTTGGAGTTATTTTCAGCATATAATCTGTGGATATAAGGTATATGAAAATCTCATTCCATGTTTATGCAGTAGAAATGAAAACCATTTTTTCTAGAATTCCTCATATTGTATCTCAAATTGGTTTTGAAATCTAGTAATATCATGTTCGAAATAGATTCGGCCTTCACATGTGAATCAGCTCGTGCCAATTTTGGATATACAATCGTTCTCGATTATCATGAATACAGTCTCTCAATTATGCAGTTACTACCGTGAAATATACACAAAATCTTTTAGACACTGAAAAAATGTTCATACTATTGGTAATCACAATGGGCTGAATGCCAAATATTGTTAATTTTGTTGACTAGTTCAGTGATTCAATAATTTTTCTAAAAAAATGTTGGTTGGGTAACAGGATCAATTTTCTTCTTGAAAAAAACATTGTTTTCTTATCGACGTTTCGAAGTCAATTAAACTCTTCTTCAGGGCTCGTGTTAGGAATCACACGTTAAAAGGTAAGACCTCATAAGTCCTTAGCTCACACAAGTTTCAACACTTCTGAGAATTGTCGTTCGTATGGGGGCAACAGCTGATAAACGGAAAAACAGATTTTAAACAGTTTTTTTAAACTACATTTCGAGCCCTGAAAAAGAATTTATTCAAATTCGAAACGTTGGCAAAAAAATCAATTGTTTTTTTTTAAGAAAAAATTGGTCCTGTTAACCAACCAACCTTTTTTTAGAATTGGTAATTTTTCCAAATTTTCAAGATCCAAATAGTAGACCACTTCAGATAGGTCAAGGTCGTATAACTTGAAAGCAATCAACAATACAAATATACATGTTGTATTAGTATGGGAATGTAAACACATTTTCACTCACATTGTAAACACATTTTCACTTACATTCCTTATGCAAATAGTGTGCACAAATTTGATGTATATCTGAATAGATACAGGGTGATTTATAAGTTTCAGTTTCACTGAAGGAAGTGGTAGTCATTTCTCATAAAATATTGTGTCCGGTTCCTCAACATTTTTGAGTAATTTTATTTTTGTAATATTCACGAAAATAATTTTTTTTTACAAAAAAATGTAAAAACTCAATTAGCAGGATTGTTAGTAAAACATTTGCAAAATAATTTTCAGTTTTCAGAAAATCTGGGAATTTGAATTCTATTTATACATTTATGTTCTTGGAAATGTTTGTAACTCAAGTCTGCACAGTCAACAAAGATACATCTGGTAAAAATACATTTCGTCCTGATCAAGACAAGGTTTAATTTTTTCAAAAATTCTAAGTTAGTTAGTTTTTTCAAAAAAACATGCCAATATTAAAATGAAATTGTTATCAATAATTCATTCATTCATTCATTCATCATAGTTGCATTTAATATAAATTTTATTTATACTTTACTTTATTTGTTAAGTAATGTACAGAACAAGCTTTTCCAATAATCGATACAATATCAAAAACTAAATAAATAACCATTCTCAATATAATACAATGACTAATTTTAAAGTTACTCCAAATCACCTGAATCAAAATCAAATTCAAAGACATATTCAGTTGAAAATGACAAACGGACTTTTTTCATTTGAATTGACTCTCAGTGACAATTTGTAATAATTTCTAAGGATGACATCTCAATTTCAATTTTTTTTTAAGTTTTTACATAACATTTGACAAAGAAATTTATATTTCTCCTAGATTGGTTCGAGGTTTAGGTGAAACAAATATATCTTTCTTTCTATTATTGAAGTATGTACTGCAGTATGTACTGCAGTATGTACTGAAGTATGTACTGTACTTCATTATGCTTATAAAAAAATAAAAGAAGAGCAAGTTGTCTTCTAAATTCTAATGTACATTTAAATTTATTCAAGGAAGTATTATGACTAAGATTGAAAATGTATTCACCATGTTTTCTGTAATGTAGAAATCTTAAGAATTTTTTCTGTACCTTTTCAATTTCATTATTATAAACTGAATAATAAGGAGACCATATTATTGTACCATATTCCAGTATACTACGGACAAATGCATTATAAAGTGTAAGTAATGTGAATATCTTTGTGAATTTGAATGAGTTCCTAATAATGAAGCCAAGCGTTCTATATGCTCTGTTTATAATGTTGGTCAACATACAATTGAAAGCCCAAAAGTGTATAGTGTATGACATAACATAATGATCAACCTTGCCGAAGGCTTTACCAAAATCTATGAAAATAATATCTAGTTGAATATTATTCTCGACAACTTGATTAACCTCTTACATATACACATGTTAGATTAGTTTGTGTAAACCTTTTAGGTAAGAACCCATGTTGTTTTCCACTTAGACATGGATAAAGGTGATTTAAAATTTTTTCATGAATAATTCAAGGATGGATATACAGAACATAATGTGCTCAGGAAAATTTAACATACAATTTATGGGCTGATACAATAAATTGAACATTCACTGGCTAATTTGTGCTATATGGAAGAATAGATGGTCAATAATTTTTACGATTTCAGTAAAACGATTCGTCAGTCTTTCTAGAAGTATTTGAACTTCGGCAGAAATGTGAGTCAAATATATAAATTTTTAATAAAAACTCATCGAAGAAAATGAATAGGAAGAGTAAGACGAACTGTGTGGTTTTGAATATGAGAAATATAAGAAATAGGACTTATGATAATTCATATTTCACCATACATTGCTCAAGGCAATATTCGCGAAAAGTAAGTATTCGTTGTGGTGTACCTGCGAAATGATATTATAATTGCCGCTGTCCTTTTTTACTTGACATTATCTTTCTACTGAAGTGAATGAGGAGAAATAATCCTATAGTTTAGTGGCCACTACAATATGAAACGAAACTACATAAAAAATTTCAGCTTCCGAAAATATAGCGATACGGATAAATAGTGATGAAAACGTAATTTTTATATGTACACTCTCCTCTTTTTCCCCAGTGGGGGTGCCCCAGATGAAAATATTTGAAAATCATTCCTTGTTGCATAGTTACAACATAAAACGAACCTACAAACGAAATTTCAGCCTCCGAAAATATAGCGGTACGGAGCAACAGTGATGAAAAGGTAAGTTTTATATGTGAGCGTGCCATTTTTCCCCCTTTGGGGCGCTCCAGTTGAAATATTTGAAGATCCTTTTTTAGATAAAAACGGAAACCTCCTCCACGGATGGGGGATAGAGAGCTACCACACAACATATCTCCCATGATCGTTTCACAATGATCTGGCATGTTCCTGAATTTTCCAGATTATTCCCCTACATTCAACAATATTCCAGAATAATCTAGGATTTTCTCAAATCTTTTGGAATACTCTAGAATGTTTTAGTACTTTAGTAATTTCCAGAAGCATGGGTGAAAAACAGAAATCTTTTTTATGAACAAGCTGATGTGACACTATGGCAGAAAAACAATGTGGGCATATATGTTCTGCTACCGGTGCTAAGCCGGGTCAGATCGCTAGTATACTATATAATGATATCCGTTTCGTTCCTATCGTTTGATAGTTTGCTGATATTGATTACAAAGGAAATTTGTAATTTTTGATATGTTATGTTCTGATGGAATCTGTAGCATTGAGAATCTTTCGATTTCTCTACTATTATGATTCAGCAAATGCTCAACTTTGTTATGTTTTCATCTACACTAATAAAAAGAAATGACTTGGTTGCTTGAATTTTATTAGTTCGTACTTCCATTGTCTAATATCCTATAAAATTATTTGAAATCCCTAAGTCTTGCTTTTGCTATCTTTTAGCCAAAGTCTGTTCCACTAAAAGACAGCCTTGCAAGGAAGAGAAGGCATCACAACCACTTCCCTACATCAGAGGATTGTCGAAAAGGATAAGAAGAAATGGGTCCAAGTACAACATCAGAACCTGCTTCAGATCCGAAAACACTATCCTTAGCAGCCTCATGAATACCAGGACACCAATCGCGAACTGCGATTCCAAGAATTGCATTTACCATATAACCTGTGAGTGCGGAAAATCCTTTATCGGTGAAACTAAGAGGCCATTGAAAGTTCGCATTGCCGGGCACAAACAACATACACAGCGAGAAGAAACCAGCAAATCAAGAATAGCAGAGCATGAACATAACATTGAATGGTCCCAAACTGACATCATACACAGGGAGGGACACTGGTTTAGAATGAAATTCAAAGAAGCCGCATACATGTTGTCCAACAATGTATTCAGCCAAGAGATACGCAACATATGGAAACCAATAAACAAGCAGAAAATGGCCATCTTCCATAAAACGGTCATCTCCCAGTAAACCGATAAAGCGGAAAAAGGCAAGCAGAGATAAGTGAAAGTACTCGAATGACCCATTAATAGTCATCTCTTGGAGAAATTAGTCCAGCCATCACCCGAAGACGATTGTGGATACTAACAATCGAAACGTCGTGAAGTAACTTTACTTGGAATCTCTTAATTTTTTATTTTTTGGTCGTATTTTATTTCACTGTCATTTCATTTTTTTGCCTAATATAATCGTTATTTCCAGCTATATAGTATTAGACAAGGAAGTCCGAACTATATGTGTTTAAAATCTGTTTTTCCGTTAACCAGTTGTCGCACCCCTACGAACGACAACCCTCAGAAGTCGAAACTTGTGCGAACTAAGGATTAACGAGGTCTTACCTTTTAACGTGTGATTCCTAACACGGAATGTTAACACGGTTCCTACACGGAACCTAACCTAACACATAATGTATGTATATCTAGTTTATTCTTAAGTTCATTCTTACTCTTGAAGGTGATCACTTGGTGATTGAAACATGTGTTGAGGTGTTGAAATGATGGTTTGGTGTTGGAATGAAATTTCAAAAATATTCCTTCAGCTCAGACTTCCAGTCACCGTGTCTCTTCAAATTGGTTATGTTTTTAATGTTATCAGCAATTGACGTCGCTGAAGTTCGACGTCGACGTTGACTCGGTTAATTTAAAAAGTCTACGATTTTTTTTTCGAGACTCCCAGAACTGTAGACACCAAAAAGGGATTTTCAGCTTACAAATAAAAAAAAACTTCCTATTGACTTTATATACATAACAAGAGTGACCTTGACCATGATGAAATCTGAATCAGCTGTTTTTTGTGAAAAAAATATTTTGGAGATTGTATCATGTGAAGTATCTTGAGAGTGGCTCCTGAAATCTAGGGATATAACTACGGTACCAAATATTTTTTTTATCACGTGTGGGCTTTGTTGAATCCAAACAAATATTCGTTTGATTGTACCTGTACTTACTTTCGTTGATTTGAAAAAAATAAAGAAAATCGTTTTGGTTTTCTTTTTCCATCAATAAAAAACATGAAACATAACCTAACCTGGGCATCTGTTGTGGCGTCAGTACCACACCTTCGTTAGCGGTTATAGAAATATTTCTCCAGGGGTTCTCAAACTTATTTTGTCTACCGCCCACTTCGAGAATTAATTGTTTTCAAGCGCCCTCCAAATTTTTTTACTTTACTACATCTTAAGAATCACAATCCCAGTCATTGTTTTAATAATTAAATTATATGTGACTGTCTGACGAGGGTAATGTAAAACACCACTTTGTAATATTAGAAAAACTTTTATTCATGTTATTAAAACAAACATTTCAATTTGAATTTTAAAACTAATCTAATGTGAAGGATGAATTTGATAATTTTTAGCAAGTTTGTTAATATCAGGCTCGAATTTACTCAAAAACAACCGTAAGTCACGGCGTTCGGTAATCTGCAACCGATTTTTCTTTTTAGTTAGCAACGTTACCACAGTACTGAAAGCACGTTCACACAAATACGATGATGAGAATGCTATCAAAAATCGTTGAACGATGGACCACAATCGAGGGTACAATTGCGGGATTGGCTTTTGTAGCGAAAATTTTTGGTATCCATTTTTAAATTTAATTTTTATTTTCTCGTTTGGTATCAGTTCTATGAATTCTTCTTCCAGCTGGGGTGATCCTGGTGTGTTCAAATTTGAAAAAGGATCCAACACCCAGTCCTATATTTCCAATTGCAAAATGTCCTGGAATTGTTCTGCGAAATCACTGTGGAGGTTCTCCAAATATTGGCAGTAAACAAGCAAGTCGTCGTTGTTGAGAGATACTGCTGACAAATTAGGGAAATTGCGAAACTCAATCAAATTCAAGTCGTCACCTTGAAGTTGGAGATTGAGATCATCAAATAATTCATACAGGTCTGTCAAGTACTTTGAAGTGACGAGGTTGTGGTGTAATTATTTGTCTTTGTTTACCAAGAACTCTATTACAGAGTGAAATAGATTGTAAAATCGAGTCAAATAGTTATCTCTTGATAACTAACGCACTTCTGTGTGAAATAGCAATCGGTTGAAATCTTCATCATTAGCAACACCAAGCTGATTAAATAATCTGTCATTAAAAGAGCTATTTCGGATTTTATTGACTGCTTTGATGATATATTGCAGTGATTGAGAGAGGCGCTCACTCAAATTTTTCGCAGATAATGTTGCCTTTGAATGGCGCACTTTTTGAATTTTATTTTTTAAGTACGCTACGAAGCCTTTGTGACGTCCTGACATAGCCAGAGCGCCATCTGTTTAAAAACAATCTGTTTTTCCGTTAACCAGCTGTCGCACCCCTACGAACGAACAACCCTCAGAAGTCAAAACTTGTGCGAGCTAAGGATTAACGAGGTCTTACATTTTAACGTGTGATTCCCAACATTCCTAGGATCCTAGGATTCCTAGGATCCTAGGAATATAATATTCTTCAGTGGAATTTCTTTCTCATCACAAAATTTTTCCAGTGTATTATATATGGTTCCTTTTTTGTATTCGTCTCTAAATTTCTGGAAAATAGTAGTTCTTGATATATTTTCTCATTTTTAATAAACCTCACGTATGAAAACAACAATGCTTCATTGGTTGGTAAAGTGGACTCATCTAACTGAATTGATAATTTAGAAGTCTTCAGATAATTGCACAATAATTGTTCAATATTTTCATCTCCTCAATTCGTCTTTGCACGGAACTATTGCTGGTTTATGAAGCACAGTAGTTATTACTTTTTTTATTGCCGGTAAAATTAAATCCTCTCCAATAGTGTGAGGTTAACCTGCTTGAGCAATAAGCAAAGAGATATTGTAGGAAGCTCGGAGTTCGTCATCGTCTTGCTTTTTATTCGAATGATCTTGTAGCCTTGAGGGCTTCATCACTTCATTCGAAAATGTTTTTTGACAAAGAATGCACATCGGCGAAGATGGATTTGTGGGATTTTCAATAAATCCTTATTTTACATATTCTGCGCTATACTGCCGTTTCTTCTGTTTTGCTTCCGACATAATTTTGTCTTCAAAAATGCCGAAGTAAAGAATCGAGTATTAAAAACTTGCTAATGACATCACTTACAGTATTCACCACTGCACTTACAGCATTTTATCCAACTAGTCGCTATCTAAATTCACTTGTTTTCGTAATATCGTCGAATGACATCACTGGCTGGATGGCGCGCGCGCTTTTATATGAGGCAGTGGGCGGGCCTAGTACTTTCGAGAATGGAGACTAGAAACTTCTCGCTTCGCATTGACGCTTGCCGCCATCTATAGTACATTTTGATAAATATCGGACAGGAAATAGGTACTGTCTAGTTCCCTAGATGGCGTTACACGAGGAAATGCGCGTTAAGCGTAAATGAGCGGTAAAGTTTGTGTTATGGCAAAAAAACATTATTAGATTAGCCATCGCCCCCCTAAACCGCTTAAACGCCTTCTTTCTGCCTTTTACTGCCCCCCCTATAGGCCTCCAGCGCCACAAGGGGCGTTATCGCCCACTTTGAGAAAGACTAGTTTAATGCATCCAGCAGCAAGATTTGGCTTGCTTCCAGCATCAAAGTCACATTACGTTTCGGTCTCCACGAATTCTTCAAACCTCGTAATTAAATCCCCCACGATTCTTCGCGAGAAGTTTCTCTAGAAGAGATTTATTTCTCGTGTTTCGGAAACCCGATAACGTATCACAGGACGAGAATTCTCGTTGTCGTGACTCGGAGATTAGCGCAAAATGGTGAAGGAACGCTCTCGTCGGATCGACCGGTTTGATTTAGGCGGAAAGTTTCAACACATTGCGCGGTTATGATTCGTCCTGTTATAGAATTATGTTTAGGGTCACATATTTGTAGTTGGGAAGTGTTCTGTAACTTAAGTTGTCAGGTTTCAAACGTCAATGGAAAATTTATTATTTCTCTGTTCTTTATTTCATGAGGAAACAAAGTCGTCAATATTTGTTTCCTTTCTAAATAACAGTTTTAATAAAATTCATGTATGAGTTAGAAAATAAGGGACAACTTCCGTTTCTTGATGTTTCGATGATGAGAAGCGAATGAGGAAGGTTGAAATACGATGTACTCACGAAGGAAACAAGCACTCACAGGTATATTCCTGACAGTTCACATCACTGTGTACAGCAAAAACGTGAATTATTTAGTACATTGTCTTTTGACATTTTCTCTTACACATGAGAGGTTCATGAAAAGAAAACGAACAATATTGGAAATTGCAGGCAACAATGGTTTCTCGAGGGGTATTGTAGATGATATAAGAAAGAAAAAGTTTAGGTTAAGAATGAACGAAATCTCGACTTTCATAAAAGACGAAAACCAAGACAAATATATCTGAGTTCCATGGAATGATTTTGAAGGAACTAGGTACGAAGGTGATATTTAAAGCAAGTCATACACTACAAAGCCTTCGAAGAAATCCAAAGGAGAAAGTCGAGAATTCGGAAATGTCTGGAATTTACGAAATTAAATGTGAGGAATGCGATGCAAAATATTACGGACAGACTAAAAGATCTATCAAGATATGAAAAGCTCACCTAAAATATGGAAGATCAGAAAAATCAGCAGTCGCCCATCATGTTTTGCAAAAGAACCATTCCATAGACTTTAGTTCATTGAGATCAGTTAGAAAAATTTACAACAACAATTTCTCCTCCTGTTTACAGATTGATCCGATATTTTACACACATACATATTGAGTTTTGATGATAATTCAATTCAATAGATTCTGTATCATTGTAAATCCAAGATGGCCGCAGCTACAAAATAGAGGATTTGATATTGTTTCACAACTACCTTAATAGTTTTGGAATATATCGATGAACAATAATCCACAGTGATAAGGTTTTCATCTTAATTTTTTCATCACTGACATTACTGTCATTATAGACATTGATCTACGATTTGATTCCCATTTGAATAAACTAATCCAGAAACCTTACCACTCTCACTCAAGCTGATTTACGGAAATCTAAAATTCCTCAGTAAAAACACAAAAATTACCCTATGTGACAGTCTCGTTCTCTCATCTTAGAATTATGCAGATGTACTCTATGGACCAAGCCTCACAAATAGGAACAAGAAAAGACTCCAAAAGATTCAAAACTCCTGCCTTCGCCTTATTCATGAGGTACGCAGAAGGAACAGAATCTCATCAAAGCTGTCAGAAACTTGTTGGCTCAATATGTAAAACCGAAGGTCGTTTCACTCAGCGTGTGTCTATCATAAGGTTATCTGCAATAAAATTCCGACCTATCTATATAATAAAATCACTTTTCGGACTGACGTACACAACTTGAATGTAAGGCATAAAGGATTATTAACTCCTCCGATACACACTCATGAATTTTTCAAACGATCATTTACGTATCAGATATGCAACCTTTACAATAAACTTCCCCCTTTAAAACACTTCAAAATAGGTATTTTTAGGCAAAAATTGAAAACTGAATTACTAAGTAAACAAACTTAAATACTCAATAATTTATTCATATGTATGTTTTTGTTGTTATTGGAATGCTGATCGATATCAGATGTATAATGTATTACTTTTTCTATTTGTTTGTTGTATTTGTTTTATTTCTTTTTTTTTTGTTGCCAGTTCTCTGGCTGTGGAGGTTAAGTGGTAGAACAAACCTGTAATGTTCTACACTGCAGTTTTGAACTTCCCCTTTTGGC
>WOGP01005288.1:0-13269 GCA_015342065.1 Leptinotarsa undecemlineata | reverse complement strand
GTTTCGAATAACAAAAGGTTATTTATGCAGGTGGGTTTCCTGCACAAGTGCAACATCGATGTTTTGTTCTGTCAGGAAGTTCTCAAAATCATGTTTTTTGTTTGAAATACTATTGGCATTCCAAAATACAACCTTAAGAGAGCTAAGAAATGTAGGTTGTCTAGCCATTAACAAGCTTCAGTTAGCACGTCGGTACTTGAAAAAATGTTTACGGTAACGTAAACATTTTTTCAAGTACGGGAAACTGAATGAAGAGTTTCATCTGGTCCAGGGCGGAGCAGATGTCATTGACTTTCGACGGGAGAGGTGTGGGTGCATTTCGGGGGGCATTTGCAGCTACCTTGGTTCTCCTGCGAACCTTGGGGAATTTAGGACAATCGCGGTAGTTCGCTGTATGCACCCGTTGCAGTTATTGCATTTTGGAGGATCTGTTCTTGGCTCCTTGCACTCTCCTGAAATGTGTCTGCCGCCGCACTTGACGCAGATGGGGATGGCTAAGCAGTTCCTTTGGCTATGCCCGAACTGCTGACATTGGTGACATTGCCCTACCAGTGTCTTCTGGTGTTGGGGTTCAACTTTAATTTTGACATCAAGGAGGTTCCGTTCGTCGTAGATATGCTTCTGATTTTGGCTCACTTGAACCAAAACCAGAGGGAGCGGACGATTTGCACGAATCATCCTGGAGACAGATGATGGCTGGAAACCTTTTTCCACTAAGGCGCACACGATGTCAGCGATCTCCAGGTGCTCCGGGACCCCTCTGAAGAAGGCGCCAATTTGCCTGTCCTCAGAAAGAGTATACGTATGATGAAGGATTTTCTACCTCACCAATAATTTAGACATACTCCTGTAGTCCTCGATCGAAGAAGGCTGAACTTTAGATTCCGTGTTAGGAATCACACGTTAAAAGGTAAGATCTCGTTGATCCTTAGCTCGCACAAGTTTCGACTTCTGAGGGTTGTCGTTCGTAGTGGTGCGACAGCTGGTTAACGGAAAAACAGATTTTAAACAGATTTTTTTTAGTGCCGTCAGCCAGGTTTACTGCTTTCGTATAGTTGACTTTGTTAAATGAATCCACTTGTTCTTCTAGCGAACGATAATTGGGGGAACGCAAGTTTTCTTGATGTTTTGGGGCATCTCAGGGCGCGGAGGGAGAGGGGAGCTAGCTCCCTGTTCCGAGGGATTTCCAACCTGATTCGTTTCGTCGTTTTGGGTAGTCTAATTTTTTGGGCCACCCTGTACAGTGGAAGTAGATTTTTCACCCGTTTCAGAGCCATCGCTCATATTGACATCATTCATTCCATCACCCTTCACAGATGATTCAGTTATTGATATCTCGGTTTCCGAGAAATTTAGTTCATCACATAATGTAGGTGCTTTTTTGTTTGTCTTTTTTGGCTTTGCGCCGGTGTTTCTCGTTGTTTGAGAGGCTGGCTTCGAAGAAGGAGGAAGCGGAGGAAAGTCTTCCGGAAGTCTACCCTTCTTTTTTGCCGGTTAATTCGGCTTTATCAAGACATTGATTGTCTCAGGCTGCGCAGAAATGGTGAATCTTGGGAGGGGACTTTCCTCGGAGTACGATCAAGAAGCTCCCCGACCCCTGGTGGGGTGCCAGGAGGCTCCCTAATCGCCGACCCAGGAGTGACTTTCAACAGTTCTGATGGGCTCAGGCCCAGACCGTCAAGCAGAAGGCCTATGAGGCCAATCACTTCACCTTTGTCCCTGGCCATCAGATTGTTTAGCAGTTCCTCCATACCGCTATCCGAACGACTCACACCCTTAGGTTTCCCAAGGACAGGCGATAATATTGTTGAACAGTCTAGTGAAGTGATATATCTGGAGGCACTCACCAGAGGTCTGGAGGGTTCTTGTTCACTATAACTAATACTCACACTTATAAGAGAGATTAGCCTCTGGCGAATGGCTGAGCATTCACCAGAAATACTTCACTTTGTGGATATAATTCGAAAAATTATTCGCTACGAAAATAACTCTGTTTGTCACTTTATCTTTTTAATATAGCTTTTACTGACTATTCCTAATACAATTTGATGTGAGAAAAAGTAATTCAAGAACATACACCCACAAATATATTATTATTCGAATCATATTAGGTATTTAAGTACATATCTATATCTATACTTATAATATAATTGTAAAATTTTGAGGGAATGGATGTATGTATGTGTGTTTTTGGTCTTTCACGCCTAAACGATTGAACGGGTTTAGATGATACTTCACATAAATACAGCTACAATGTACAAAGGTTTTGTGTAATTATGGTCACAATATACCGATAAGTATTGAGTAAGTCGGAAAAATTCTTGCTCCCTGAGAGCTACTTTAGCGTGCGCTGTCTATACCGTTGGAGTTACAGGCAGATAATGTACCATAAGATTGTTTATCTTAAATAGTTCTAAATAAAAGTCCGCGATAGCATATGTGGTAGCTACAATGTGCAAAATAACTCAGCCATTAATACAATTAAATTGGATACTTTTCTACAATGCACATTCCTTTTGATCAAATTCTTATGAAAAATGACACAATTGTCATTTCGAGTATTTAATCTAGATAAACTTTGTCTTTTATACTAAGTTTAAAAGTTATCACGATAAGATTAACTAACAACGCGGTAAGCCATTACGCGTCGCGTATACTGTAAGATGACGGTGACCAATGCGCGGGGAGTAGAGGGGTGGTCTAAACAATGAAACGTCATCGCCGTGAACGCGACCCGAACTCGGGTAGACGCGTGAGGGCAGACGTCCTTGACAGTTGTGTTAGTTTTGCCGACTTCTTTACTTATAGGTAACATAATTCGATTCTCGAAGCCATTCATTACTTAGTGCAGTTGGCATATTTTTTCACTGTACTGTATTTTTGAAGTAGAAATATAAATAACAGCTGTTGCTAGTGCACAAAACTGTAAAGATTATGCATTGAAGTTACTTTAAGACACAAACAAAATATTATTCAAATAGCTGCTGATGAAGTAATAAGGCAAGTGTATCATTCCGAAACATCTTAGTCCGCCATTGAGGATGATAGTGCTTCACTAGCACTATCATGCAAGTGAAATTTCATATCGTAGCTTTTTCATATATTTTGTTGTTTTGAAGTATACACTGAATATAGGGAAAATTGATTTCCGTTCAATTGATTTTGTATATGGAAGTAGTTGTTCCGAAAGTTTTTTCTTTAGTAATTCAATGGTTTATGTGAAAGTAGTTCCCCACGATGTTTTTCAATGGTTTATGTGAATTCAATGGTTTATGTGAGTAATTCAATGGTTCATGTGAAAGTAGTTCCCCACGATGTTTTTGTATTATGGAGAAGAGGAAGTAAAAAAAGTTTTTCCCTTAAATATCTGTATACCCATTGGTATGAAATATATTTTGTATTACGAATAATATTTTCGGTATTTTAATCATTTTAGAAATGGCTAAACTACAAAATGCAGAATGACTTCAGGAGTCTCTCCACGATGTTTTCAACAATATTTAGGTTGACTACTTTAGTGTCATTTCCAGTAAAACGAATGAGCAGCTGTGCTTCTTCTGTTAACGAAAAGATTATTGTTTTTAATGTAGTTAAACATGAAAATCCTTCGTATACCGTTGGTACTTGGTTATAAACAAAAAATAACTTAACAAACCTTATCGAGTTGATTGTTTTTACAGTTAGTGATTCGATCCCAAGTCAGGTGCTTCATATTCCACATTTGGATATTCTAACCAATATTAAATTGGCTGATCCTGGATTTGCCTATCCAGGAAAAATCGATGTGCTTCTTGGTGCAGAAGTATTTTATATTTTTGTTATGTGTTGGTCAGTTCAAGTTGGGGAGAGTTCAACCAACTCTTCAGAAAACTCACATGGGGTGGGTGGGGTCAGGTCCGCTCACGTTGATGAGACACAAAAGTATTGTTCGATGTAACATGACCCTGATTGACATACAATCTCAGTTAGAGAAGTTTTGGAAGATATATTATATAATCCTGAACCAGTTTTTTCCAGAGAAGACCGGGAGTGTGAATACATCTTCTGTAAAACCACTAAAAAAGGAGATGATAGTAAGTTTATTGTTCAGATTCCATTCGAACGATCTCCTCTTGAATTGGTCGAATCAAAACACTATGCTGCCAATCGATTCATAGCTCTAGAAAGAAGACTGCAAAGAAGTCCACGAATGCGGGAAAAGTATGTAGAGTTTATGGAGGAGTATTCCATTCCAGAATGGGACATATGTCAGAGAGTAAAGGATTAGTAGGTGAATCATCCTTCTACTTACCTCATCATGAAGTACTCAACTACGAAACTTCGAGTAGTCTTCAATGGTTCCTCAAAAACATCTTCTGGACTTTCTCTCAACGATATTCATACTACAGGGCCAAAGTTACAAGATTATTTGTTTATGGTTTTATTGAAGTTCAGAAAACGTTCAGTGGTGGTATGCGCGGACATTGCAAAGATGTACCGCATGATATGGATTGCAGACCATCGAGTGTATCAAAAAACAGTTTGGAGAGCAAATCCTGCTGATGAATTGAAGATGTACACTCTGAATACCGTAACGTATGGAATGCGGTCTACCCCGTTGCTAGCAATAAGATGTTTGAAACAACAAGGTATTGATCATTCATCTGAATATCCAGCAGCCGCTGAGGTTTTATATTGTTGATATGGTAACTGTTGCAGAATCCACATAGATGGCTCTTACTTTATGTCGGGATATTTCCTTCGTCCTCCGAGCGGGCGGAATGAACTTGATAAAATAGGTGTCAAACCATGAGGGCCTCCTTAAACAAATCAATAGTACTTTGGTTGATGACAATGTTGTAAGACTTTGCGATTATATTATCATTTCAAACAGGATATCTTGAAATTTTCAATAGATTTTCCAATAATAGAAACAAACGAACAATACTATCTGATATTTCTAAGATATTTGATCCAGCCGGTTTGTTAATACCTTGTGTTATGATAGCAAAGATACTGATGCAAAAACTGTGGTGTAAAAAATTATCTTGGGATGAAACGTTGCCATTGTGTTTGGATTGCAAATGAGAATAATTACAATCTCAGTTCTTCGTTCTGAATGAATTGACCATCCCAAGACACACTCTAATATCGAATTATATTCAAGTGCATATCCGTGGTTTTTCAGACGCATTATCGCAACCATATGGTGCTTGTGTATATTTGAGAAGTATTGAAACAGATGGAAGTATCAAGGTATCCCTTCTCTGTTGTAAGGTCAAGGTTGAAGACCATAACGATCCGGAAATTAGAACTATGTGGAGCTCTTCTGCTCGTAAAACTGGTTACAACAGTCAAAGACAAATTCAACTGTTGTTCTTGATTTGATAAAGATATCTTCTTATCGGCTACAGACATTTGTAAGTCATGGAGTAGTTCAAGTACAGAATCTTTCCACCTCACAAGAATGGCACTATGTTAGTTCAGAACATAATCCAGCAGACATAATTTTAAGAGGTATGTCTCCTGCTGAAATCATAAACTCACATATGTGGTGGAATGGTCCTGAATGGCTTTCATTAGAAAGGTCTGAATGGCCCGGTAGAATGGCGTTAATCAGCGAAGACTTGCCGGAATTGAAGAAGTTGATCAAGACGAGACTATAACTTTCACATTTCAAAACTACAGTTGCTTGATTCGACTGAAAACAGTAATCGCTCGATGCTTGAGATGGACTCACAAGGTCAGAGCAGTAAATCATGTGGGTTCCAACTTTTTAACTGCTGAATAACTGGATAAAGCTATGAAGGTGCCAATAAAAATTGCGCAGCATGAATCTTTTTTAGAGGGATATCTGACTTCACTAGAAATAAAGGTCTGTCAAATAAGACTTTGCATAAATTTAACCCCTTTATTGATGAAGAAGGGATACTCAGGGTGGGGGGACAATTACAATTTTCTATACTGGATTATTCGATAAAGGTATCCTATGTTGTTGTGTCTCTTTCTTTTTGAGTCCGAACATAAAAAATTACTTCACGGTGAACCAAATTTGGTATTGAGTTCAATTCGCGAAAACTATTAGGTTTAGGTGGTGGGAATTTGGCTAGAAGGATTACACCTCAATGTGTAACATGTCTTAAGGTTAATCCGAAACCACTTCAACAAGTTATGGGTGTACTTCCATAGGAGAGAGTAACCCATACTTTTCCATTTCATATAACTGGTATAGACTAAGCTGGTCCTATTATTATAAAAGATATTCACGGTAGATGTGCCAAAGTCAATAAATATTAAATTTGCTTATTCATTTATTTTTCTGCCAAAGCTGAACTTAAGCAACTAGGTGCATATCTCAAAAAAACAGGCAATTTTTTTTGAAAAATAATATTGAAAATGAAGGAATAACTTGGAAATTTATCCCAGCAAATTCCCCGAATTTTCGAGGTTTATGGAAGGCAGGTGTTAAGTCTTGTAAATATCATTTAAAGATAATATTGGGTGAAATTCCTTTAACATATGAAGGGTTGTCAACTTTAATCACTCAAATTGAGGCAATTCCCAATTCACGTTCGCTATTTCTTTTATCATTCAGCCCTGATGATATGGATGTCCTTACTCCTTTCCATTTCCTCATTGGACGACGTTTCAATTAGTTACCAGACCCATTTATTCGGGAAGTTTCAACCAACAGACTGTCCAAGTTTCAAAATCTCTAAATGCTTCTTCAACATTTCTGGTCTCGCTGGTCATCTGAATACATCACTGAACTGCAAAAACGATGTAAATGAACGAAGGAGAAAGTCAACCTATAGGTTGGACATCTCGTCCTCATCAAGGATGATAATCTGGCCCCATTGTATTGGCGGATGGAAAGAGTTAGCAACGTTTCTCCTGATCCAGATGCAAAGGTCCGAGTCACCACTGTAAAAACTTCAAATGGTGAAGTAAAGCGTGCCATGACAAACTGTTATGTAGAATAGAATGTAGCTTAGTTTAATCATATATAGTGCATTCCTTCAGTATTTTCTGTTGAAAGGCACCCTTTCAAGGGGGTATGTTCAGAATATTATAACATTTTATATTTTGTGTAGACGTTCAAGATCTGACAACATTCACTGTCTTGTATTGGTATGCGAATATTTTTCGTTATTGAACAATTGCATCACCCTTATGTATGTTTGTATATTTCTGCTACATGTTGGGTTTTAGATATTTTCAGGTGGTGTCAATAACATTTGGAGATTCAGGTCAGAGTAAAATAGAATAAAGTCCACGAAGGTTCAGTTGTAATCATCTAAGAAGTTGAGCAATAAACACAGATTCCTACTCCAGCAAACATTGGAGTTTTTCTTGTTTAAAATAATTAGAGTATGAATTCAATGGGATAAACTCCAACAATTGAGGTTGCCTACCACTATATTTTTTACATTGGCCAAGCTAGTTGTTGACTACTGAGTTTTCAAAACATAAAAATTACAGTTTTAGATAGCAAATACCGACCGCAGACCAATTGAAAGAACTCATGAGATTATATACAAAATAAACCACAAGAAGGCTTATACATCAGCACAAATATTTATTATTTTAACTGGTTCTCAGCTCTTTTGGCTGAAAAGTGATTTTTACTGGTTATCTATAAAATTTCTCATTTTTTTCTCAATTGTGACACGAGTACATCCAATGTGAACCCTTCTCCGGAACGTGAAAATGATTCTTTCATCTAAAATGAGAAACTAATAAAATATTAAGTGCAACTGATGTCTCAATCAAAAAGTTTCACAATTTAGTCGAACAAGATCTTAATATTTTTTCGAACTCTCTTTACTTGCATCAAAACTTATTATATATGGGATAGACAAAGTCCTCAAAACTAGTTTAGTAACCCTTACACATATCCTACTTTGAATCTATTTAAATCAGTTACCCCAGTCAATGACCTTTTCCCCTATAATTTTGCGAAACAGGACCGACATTCATAAAAATTCATATTTAGGTTCTGCTCACCCTCAACTTTAAAGTTGACCCTGTACCAGGGGTTTCTTTTACCCTGGGAATACCACCCATTCTCGGGGGTGAAACATCAATTGAAAATGAATTTGGAAATCGACTAATTTTAAGCAACTTTAATTACATGATTTTTTAAAGATTACTATTAGACTTGTTTGCAAGTTATCGAAAAATAATTCTTAGTGTGAATGTAGCTTATGAAAACACAAAAGGAATAGTGGGTTAATGTTGTCTATGGACCCAATACAAATATAGTAATGGCTAGTTGGAGGCAGGTTCTTATTCGTCAAACGCTAAAATTGAAAGTGACATAAGCAAAAAGCAATGAATTTTCCAAAGAAAATTTTTGGAACCTTCTATGAAGTGAATAAAAACATTTTTATTTCATTCTTATGAAAGTCCATAGCATCAAAACTTAGCGAGCTAGCTATGACGGAAATAATATTGTTTCTAAATCTTTTTGTCGACTTTAAATTATAAATATAACCCCAATTACCACTCCAATTGAAAATAATCGATAGGTCTTGAAAATTCACTTTATTTAGTTACTTGTAATATCCTCTAGAAGTTTCACCAGTTTGAAGTTCTTACTTTTGCGAAAAAGTCAACTATAATCGAAAATATATTTTATGTGATTTCCCAAACAATGTGTCTTTTCTTCAAAATAACTCATAAACATATCATATGATACACATGATATACAGTGCCTTTCTTTAATAACTACCTTTAATTTTATGAACGGGTCAACTCAAAAAATTGAAATTTGGGATATTGAAATTAATGCATGAGTACTTCATTTCGAAGTGAAATTGACAGATGAAACTTTCAAGATGGCAACTGGGCGCCATCTGGGGAAAAAATCAAATAGAAAGGAGGGTCACATCTTTTTGAAGCGCCTGACAAATGCTTCACATATAATGTGGCATATAATGTGGCAGAACTTTTAATTATTGCCTGAATAGATTGACATTTAACTACATAGGTAATATGAGGTAATAATCTTGAGGTCAGTTCAGAAGCTACTCGAAATGGTTGCTTTGACCTTCCTGACTTATGAACAGCCTAACCGATATTTCACGCCGAACATTTTCGAACACAGTAACGTCAAATATTTATTATTCTCTGTCGTATATTCAATATTGAATCAGGTTCAGTTTCGTACACCTTTTGCTTCAAATAGATCCACAAAAAAAAGTCCAACGGTGTCAAATCTGGCGAGCGTGCTAGCTATTCTGTAGGACCTCGACGGCCAATCCAATGACCGGGAAAAGTAGTATACAAATAGTTTATCACTTGTCTGGAGTAATATGGTGGTGCTCCATCTTGTTGGAATTCAATATCCATATCGAATTCATTAGGATTCGCTTCGACGATTTCTTTGATGAGAGGGTCAACTGTAGTTTCCAGCATATTCAAATACAGTTCCCTTGTTAAATTTTGAGGGTCATCTTCAGTTAGTTGGTGTACCATTTTAATGTTGTATGGATCATACCTATTTCTCTTCAAAATTCACCACACAGTAGAAAAATACACCTCACAAACATTCGCGACGAAATAAGTAGACTGTTGAGGATTTACTACCATCTCACCAATTATTTGCACTAGCTGTTCTTCCGGAATGGACGGATGACTTGGGGGCTTTTTGTTATGTACATTACTGGTAGTTGTGAATTTCGATACAAGTTCCCTCAAATATTTTCTACAGATAGAATGATTCGGAAAACGTTCATTGAAAATCCTTTCGGTCTCGTGAAAGTTTTGCGTCGCACCGTAAATAAAAATCGCTTACATTTTTTCTTTAAATGGACGAGAATTGACCATTTCATAGATTGTTAACGTGGTACCTTTCTATACTAGTAAAACCGTAAACTAAATGACAATATTTTAATTGAACAATATTATTCATTGTCGTACTAACATTTTTTGTCGTTTTTATAAACAAAAAATAACTTAACAAACCTTATCGGGTTGTTGGAATTGCCATATTATGACAGATAAAAAGGAATATTTCTAGAAATAGTGATATTAATGTGTTTGTCTTCAGGAAATTATTATCTGTCACTTTGAAGTAGGTGAAGATATTGAGTGTATATTCTAGGGTTGTGAAGTATTCGTCAGGAGCTTCAAAATGATGTAATCCCCCTTTTTAATTAAATTTTTCCCCAGATGGAGTCCAGTCGCCATCTTGAAAGTTTCTTCTGTCAATTTCACTTCAAAATAAAGTATTCATGCATTAATTTCATTATCTCATTTTTTTTCACTGTAATGTTATTATTATTATTATTATTATATGATACATAAAATATACCTACCTAAAAAATGGTTTCTCAAGCACTTTAAAGAAGGTTCTATGTTTTTTCTCAGAAATTATCATTATATTAATATCTTTTATAAGCTTTTTTTTCGATGAAATTCTTTGTTTTCGAATCCGACACCGTAAAATATGTTAGTTTTTGTTAGCCATTTCAATATTTGTACCTTGCTGCTGAACAATTATGAACCATGAACATTTAACGGTTGAAGCTAGGAAAAAGAAAATTAATACTAATCTTTTCTGTTCGAGGTTTGTTTTCAAACTGATAAGGAACTTCTTCATTTTGAAGTCGAACTTGTAAATTTCTGTTATAATAGACTTTCTTTTAATGGAGGTTTGATATTTGCAACCGTTATGAAGATATATTATCTCAACCTCTCTACTGACTGTTATTGTCCAATTTTTGTTTCGAAAAGTTGATATAGTGAATAGAAAATAATCTCTTCTGCTTCAGAATCAGAATGAAACACATTAACTTGAAAATTGAAAACACATATTCATCAAATTTCAATATGTGCAAATCTGAGCTGTAACCGAGACTATCAGTCAGTAATAAAACTACCCTGAGTGAGTAGAAATAAAAATGTATAGGATTTTTCATTAAAAAATTTTAATAAAACAAAGTGAATGTGAGATATCATGAAGATTTTTTATTCATTTGAAAGACTAATTGAGTTTCGTACACCTCGAAAGAACCCCACAAGAAAAAGTCTAACGGAGTCAAATCGCACGATCTTTGTGGCCAGTCCTCCAGGTGGGATGACATGCCTCCAAATGGCATGTAGCACCTTCTTGTTGAAACCACATATCGTTGGTGTCCATATCCCATTTAGGCCAAAATAAGTTTGTAATCCTCGACCTACTCGCCGTTGAAAGCCTGACCAACGTCGTTCACAAAGAAATTTGAAACGATGATGCCGCCAGTCCAAAATCCACACCAAACCGTGATTTTTTCGGGATGCATTAGATGCTCTAGGATCTCATGTGGATTGGTATCGTCCCAAATTCGACAATTTTGTTTGTTCACGTATCCATTCGTCTAGTAATCATCGCTGAAGATGATTTTTCGATGAAAATCAGGGTTAGTTGCCAACTGATCCCGAGCCTATTCAGCGAACACACGTCATTGTCAGTGATCGTTTACATTTAGTTCCTGGGCCAATTGAATTTTGTACGGGTGCAGGCCTAAGTCACGACGCAAAATTCGCCAATGTATGGTCTACGAAATGCCGATTTCTTGTGAGCGTTGTGAAATCGACTGCCTCAGATTCTCCTGCACACTCTCACAGACAGCGGATATGTCTTCGGCAGATCTTGCGTACGGGTTTTGGTTGTCCGTTTACTGAACGAATGGACTCAAATTCATCCACCACATTGCGAATAGTCATCTCGGTAGAACGATTATGGCGACCGTAAAATGGGCAATGTTCGCGGTACATTGCCCAAATGGAACACCCATTTTGATAAAACAATTTTATTATTTGCAAATGTTGTTGAAGGCTATAAAAGTCCATGTTGATTAGGCAACACAAACTGAATAAATGACAACTGATTTGACAGATGTAGCTTCAACAAGATGACCTTTATCAGTTGTGAAAATTCGGAAGACCCTATATAAGTGAAAATATTCCCACATGTGTGTATAATATAAAAAGAAATAGAAATAAAAAATTTCAAGTACTTCCAAAAATATCACCATTGAAAGTTTGTACAAAGATGCATTTCATCTTAATTATTTCTAAATCGTAGAAATAGTAAACATGAGTCTTTTCTAAGTTTTTCAGAGACTAGTGAGTTAGGGAAAGGAGATACTATCTGAACTTTAAAATATATAAGAAAACGTTTATGAACATTTCTGTTGGCATACTTTCCTGAACGTTCAGATGGAATGGTTTGTAGACTGAATGGAAATTTTTCACCTGTGAAATTTGTCTTTCAATTGTTAAGAACTTAGGGGGCTGGAGGATATCTAGAAGGACATCAGTGGTTCTTCAGTTCCCCAGCAGCCCCCTACGACTAATGAGGATGAGATTCGAACTGCTGAACCGGACACCTTTGTTGAAAGTACACGGTGCTATGGCCAGCATGTCCGAAGATCAGAAGGTCCAGTAACGTCATGTTCACAATCTGACTGTCAACAATCTGAGCTAATAAAATTTGGATTGAACTGCGTCTTGAGTTTTGTGGTATTCAGCGGTTCAGATTCGACCTTGAAGGCATTTTCAAGAACAGAAAATCATCTACCTGTCTAGTCCTCAGGGACTGACACTCTTTTATGGTTATATACTTGACGTGTGACTTAATGTGATTGAGATCCCGGCGTCAAATCACTTTACCAAGAGGGCTACGTCTCAGTGTAGCCTCAAAATAGCGTCAAAGCCAAAGCCGAAATGTTGAACATCGCAAAACTCAAGACGAAGTTCGATCCGAACTTTAGGGGAAAAACAGGTTTTTAGCTTCAAAAAGCAAAACAACACTTTTTTTACAATTTCTTAAGCTTTCGTCTTGATATTAAAACTTCGAAAAGAGATTTTAAAATGTTAAAATATTTACAAGTAAATTCGGAAACTGTATTTTATACTAATACTTCTAAAAAAGATACAAAATATGGCAATGATGTCAAACCTTCGAGCATTATTGCATTATGATTGTCATTTTCAAAGCTACTCGAAAAGACACAGCGTAAATCTTGTTTCAAACGTAGCTTGAAAGTTCACCATTAACAAAAATTGTGAAACATAATTGTCCAATAAATGATTATATGGTATCACATCATCACAGTCATTATCGCCCAGTATAAAGTGTTTAGAAGAAACAAAATATAAAAAACACACTATGTCAGGTTGTTGATTGATTTGACAGAAATTAATATAACTAATTGCCAAAACTTCTTAATTATTCGTATTGAAGGGGTTATATTTTTAGGAGTGATTAATTTTTGGGAAAGAAAGTTTTTGGCTTTCTAC
>WOGP01005287.1:0-13270 GCA_015342065.1 Leptinotarsa undecemlineata | reverse complement strand
AAGTGTTGTCTATCCTTTGCACTTGGCTGTACCGTACTGACGAAGGCTAAATAGCCAGAAACACGTGTCTGCGGTTTGCCCACTTTCTTATGAGTGCAACCAACCATACAACCATAGATACAACCATACATACGATACAACCAATTCTTTGCCGTTCATTTTTGAATATCTCAAACCTCTTATAGTAGTTTTTGCGTATATCTCTTGACATAATAAGAAGGGTTGTTATTTTTCTCAACTTTCACTGTTGATATGATAGGAGGTAAATGAGATATGAGAAAAATAATATCAACTGACGCTGCTCACCTACACACGGGCAGAATCCTTTACATCCTACTCTTATACTTGTTCGATGTATGCAGTTGTGGTAGTCGAGCCGACATAACGAACTGTATGTTCTGTTGTCCGATCCGCACAAGAAAATTGGTTTCACAACAGGGCAAGGTTTGCATCTGGAAAAAAATTGGTATCAATTCTAAAAATCATATAACGTGACAAGACTAAATTTTTAAACAAGAGACTGAACTACACTTTTCTGGAAACTTCTGTTGGGTTTGGAGGAAAAAAGTTTTAAAGCCTAAACGAATTCACTGAGAAAAAAAATTCATCATAACTTCTAATATGATGAAAAACCTATTATGTACTTTTAGGTTAGAATATCTTGGAATCGTAATATGATGAAAAGAACACATTAAGTGCACCAAAATTATTCTCCAGGAAAGTGTTGCCTGATCACTTTTTCTAAAAATGGTTGCCTTCTTTTCCGTTGTTTTAAAGGCATCACCAGCTCAGGTCTCCATAGAATTATCTCATTGAAAATAAGTGCAGAAGTGATTCGGGTAGATTTTTGATTGCTGATTCCAGCAATGTTGTTTTTTTTTAATAATATCTTAGTAAGAAGTGTGTAATTTCGTTTATATTTGATAATATTACGGCCATTTTATGAAAGTGGGTTCAATTGAGAAATGAATGAATAGATGATGGTATCTTTGAGGTATCTACCTGTCTGATAGTAATCAAATTTGAAATAATGTCCAATTTTTATAGCATACTATCGTAATTACTTTTAACTTCTCTCATTACAAATATGTCTGTGCTGAACAGCCACTGCGACCTTTGCAGGTCTATTGTGTGTATCACAAATATGTCACCTAATGAGATACGTTTTGTTATACTTGTGTTACAACACACTGTTATGGTCTTCATGATTCCTATTTATGAAATGTATCTATCTTTGCGACACGATAGAGCTTTTCTAGGAATGTCTCGATCACGGATAACTTTGACGGGCTTTGGAAAAGTAATAAAAACTAAATTGGCCATTTATCCATCGGGAAAGTCAGAGACATTCGAAAACTACACGATAAGATTTCAAAGTTTGCTAAATTCAGTTTGTGCAGCACTGACTTCTGAGATGTCTTAATTCTTACATTACACCTTTAAAACCCTTGTTTTTGACACATGACCATTAAAGGTGTTTTGACAAAAGCAAAAAGAAATCAACACTGACATCTTAATCAAAATACATTTGTCGGTAAAAAGTAATTGTATATTCTCACATCACTGACTCTCCAGAATCTTCACTATCATTGTCTAGATCATCCTCTGTATCGTAGAATACGTCGTCATCTTCTTCTTTCGGTTCTTCGGTCTCAGCTGCAGATTTGGGAACTACTATGTCTCTGAAAGAAAACATTATCATATCATTTGTTTGTTTTTGTATGGCATGACTCAAAAATCAGTTCATTATTGAACTAGTCTTGCCGACCGGGACTCGAACCCGGCTCCTCTGTTGTGCCTATCTTGAGAATAAACAAGGTTTCAAATTCACGTCAAAAAGTCAATGGCTTATATAAACAGACGTATGTCAAAGAATTGTACATATTTAAAATCGACAAATATAAATTATAAATATGACAAATAAGCCATTCAGAGGTTCACATACTAGAACTAAATTTATTTTTCAGATTGCGGCAGGCCAAAAACATCAAAAGTTGCTAGAAGCATGTGATGTAATGAATCCATGAGGAAATGCATCAAACTTGTACTAATGATTATTCCTACTCGAAAGAGACAATCCTGTGACGTTTTTCAAGACAAACTCCCCTCAAATAACACTTGAGATCCCCTTTCTAATGAGGGCTTATTCTCTCGCGATACCTGCACTCCAATCTCTTGAATCTCTTCATCCACAACAATCCCTCTTTCAACCACCACCCACTCAACGAACAAATAACTCCAATTGTAATGTATTCCTCTTTATTTCTTTATTTCCCTCGAGGGTACTCACCCATTTTTCTTGAGTTCCTTTCTGGATACGCAGACGGCAGTGAACGTGTCTTCCAATAGGCATATCTCTTTCTTTTTGCAATTCAGCGGCCGACAGAGGTCACCTGAAATATTCAAGGAAAAACGTATATTAGGTTGAATGGAAATAGTACACGGAATGTCAAAATCTGCGTGTCAGGTCCGTATCGAGTAGTAGGAGTTAATTTGTACTTTATTCTTAGATTATATGGGCGGAACTGCCATCCTCTAATATTAACTAATATGTTCTTGGATTATGTATTCTTTTTATTGTGTTCTGTGCTAATGTAGTGTAGTCATTGAGGTTCCAGAAGATTATCGATGTAATTATTAGTAACTAAATTCAAGGTAGAAGTTCTATGGTGGCAATGGTAGTCGACGGAAGTGCCGATAACAACTGCCAATAAAGAAGGTACTTGAATGCCTTGTGGTATCGCGGGGCGCGTTTTTGTGTAGTGTAAAATAAAGTAACCTACATAAAGTGAACGTATCAAATATGATGTGAGGGCCTTTTAACCCCGGTATCCAGGCCGGGGTGATTCGGATAACCACGTAAAGGGGACAATCTATGTGAAAAAGACAAACTGCCTTTCAAAGAGGAGGTGATGATGTTTTTTGAACAAAAAATGAGTGAAAAAACTACGGGGTGGAAGCATTGCCTAGACAGCTGCTCCCCCGAAGGAAAACTCATGTCAACTGTTGGCAGGAGGAAACTGAACAACGCCTGAGTGGGAAGCAACAGCCACACAGAGAGAGATACAGAGACATGCAAGGTAGTCAAACCATTTTCAACAGTCTTCAGTAACCACCTTTTTAACTACTGAATATTTTGAGTCATCGAAGCTTGATTTGCCCAACAGTATCAGGTATATTTTTTTATGTTTGTCTGTTTGAATATGATCAGGGTGATTCAAATAGTTTTAATGATTTGCGGCTTTGATATTTCATTGTAAATTGTAGAACAGTGGTAACTAAAAGTATTGAAACTCATGGTTAACAACTGTTGAGAGACGTGAATATCTTGAAGGGATACTGGATTCTGACCACTGATTTGGATATAACATATCGAAGGGTTAAAGAGAAAGGTAGAGATTGTACTAGAGGTGTACTGGAAAACACTGTGCAAGCAGAAATTTTTACAAACAGCCAGACTTCACACGGAGATTTCAAGCGAAGAGTGACATCGAAATTGGAATACTGTAAAGAACTAAAAAAAACTTGTGGTCCGGAATAGATTGAATCTGTACTGGGTGTGGATACTCAGAAATCACTGATGAAATAGCTGATGAGTATGCTAGACACGCATAGATATGGTTCCGTACCAAAATCATTAGTACGGAACCATGTCAGCAAATGGGTCAATAGGAAGCGGAAAGTACTGAAAAAATTCACCTGGAACCCACACGGGTTCAAAAGAGCAGGTACCAACATGGATTAATCATATGGCTATTTACCGGACACTGTCTATTGAGAGGACACCTGAATGGAAGGCGCAATCAATTTATGGGAATTCCAAATAATAAAATATATAGAAAACGATGAATAAGATTGCTGGAATGGGTCGTAAAAAGATGGGAGATAGAAGGCAATCAATCTATGCTGTATTTTCTGCATATTTCGAATGAATCTACAAGTCAGATGAATCTGGAGTAGAAAAACCTCTATTAAGCATCAAAAATGTCTATGAAATTATTCTACCGACGGTTTGCCACTAGCATTAGGCTGGCTATTACCAACTGAATCTCCTCTGTTTTATTACCAACGTTGGCTATCATAGGATTCAACTCATACACCGACTTGCCAAATTCACCAGTTGAATCACACATCAATCTCTATTAGCTAGATCATGTGAATCAATCAAGGCCACCTGTTCAATGAAGACCTATACAAAGTGGTGAGAAATCCACCTTGACGACTACAATGCTACCAAAACACAAATTTGCCTCTTCACTAGAACAGTCGGGAAAGTTTTGCCTGCTATGAAAAAATCTTTGTTGCTGTAACGCTGGAGGCATTATTATCCATGACGATGATTCTGATGACTTTGCAGCATCTCAGGGAAGCTGGAGTTTGTCTCTTATTATTAGTTACGCCCTCCCATTGGAGACTGGTATTGAAAAGTCTTAAATAGAACACTTTGTATCACAATTCAATATCTGAGAGAGATATTCGAATCGATCATTTCCAAAAGTTAATCTCTAAGAGGATATGCATCTCATATATGGAAACATTAGGAGTATAGTATTTGGTCATATAAAAAAGGAGGAATTGAAGAGTTCCTTTGAAAGTCTGTATTTGAGAAGCTTGTTAAACTTGGTAGTGTCCAAAATGGGAGAATTTTCAATAGATCAACTTTGGACAAGGGAAAGGAAAACGAGAACTCTGATCAGGACCACGAGATTGATCTGGCTGATCTTGACAAAAATTATCTAGGAAAAGAACAGAATTAAGACTCAAACATCTCTACATAGCTCCATGAAGAAATATCCAAGGGTATTGAATTTTGGGAGTTTTTTGTAATGTACATATTTCATTAAGGAAAAGTGTGTTATCTTAACAAATAATTAGTGAGAAAAGTATTGGACATTTGCATCTTAATAAACCGTTTCTTCATAATGCGTTCGCCAATAGTTTTTGAGCATGACAAATTGAAAACTTTGTAACCCAAAAGTAGCTATCATGACAATACAGATTAGATATAGTTCAAGTAATCTTTATTGTGAATAGTTAAAGCTATCGGCATCTCAAAAGCCAAAAAATCAATACCGAGAAATAATGTCTCTACGAACTAGTCCACGTGGAGCAAAGAATTGGCGTTTCGTATTGGATAATTTTTACTAACCGAGTTTTATGATTGGCTGAAGAGTCATAAAATTAAATTTGAAGTCATGTTACGGTGACGAATAGAATATGGGGATGTGTATCGCCATCGTGTTCAGCAATGTTCAGTTCAGGAACTGATCGCGATTTGAGTGTTGAAATTCGATATTGGTGCAGATATTAGTTAAAATTTTTGTTATCTGTTCAAAATGTGGCGTCCTTGAACAAGTAATAATAGTAATAACTAATGTGATAACAATGCAGACTTTTTCCTGTGTAGTGATTCCAATAGCGATGGTGAACAATGCGAAAAAGAGATACCAGTGAATAATATTCGGATGCATTTGAAAATGAAACGCAGAGAGTATATTTCAATGTATATAAGAATCTACATCTCAAGTTTGGTTTGAAAACAAACTATTACAGCAACATCAGATTTGACCGAAATTCTTTTCTCAACTGTACGCAAAATAGTCAAAAACAAACCTTATGAACGCAAGACGCGATGTGATACGGGATTACCAAAACCTTTAGATATTCATCAAATAATATCATCGAAAAAACAATATACGGCTGTTACGAAAGCGCAATGAGATTCCTACAACTAAAATCATAAGGAAGAAATTGAATACTTCCTGCCATAACGTGAGCTGCTGTAAGAAAACTTTTCAAAATTGGAAGAAACTAGGATTTAGATTTAAAATAATAAACAAACGTCAAGCAGTTACGGAAAGCAGAAAAATAGTGGAATTGCATAACCAATACTTGGAACAAATAACTAAATTTAGACAAGAACAACGACACAGTTACGAAAGGGTGAACTGATGGTTCGTGAATGTGTACGCCTAACATACCTGCAAACAAAGGATCGCGACTGATCATTGTGCATTGCGGAGGAAGTGAAGAATGGATTCCGAATTCTTTGAAATTATGTGGAAAAAACTTGACTATCATAAGAACATGCAAGCTAATATTTTTGAGGAATGGTTTGAAAACACATTGATCCCAAACTTGGAAGCAAATAGTGTAATATTTCTTAACAACGCTTCCCATCATTCGCGACAGCTCATCAGAGTACCGAATAAAAATCGGGGAGAGATGAAATACAACATTTTTTAATGGATAACAATTTGTATTTTGAATATAACTATAATCTGAAATGATTATTGAATAACAAAATTAGTTAGCTTCCTAATTATATTATTAAAGGGGAACTGTTCAAAGGTAGGTTGCACTATATAGTTTACGTGAACTATACCCGAAAGAAGTAGATAATTTAAGCAAGTGGTCCAAAATACATGCCTAGGGTTTCCTTCTTTCAATCGATGTGTTCGAGATCTGATATATTTTATTATACATGAAACCACTTGGTCTATCGTTTCCATAGTATATCATGGCCCAGAGATACGTGAAATAAAGTTTTTTAAGATGAGTTATGGGGCACTAAATTATACGAACTTACTTGAAGGGTCGTGAATCCACCTTTTCTTTTCACCCGATTTGTTCGTCCTGTTTTCATCCTGAAAGGAATAACAGTATATCAGTATTGATCTTCTATGTTCATTTTTTACATTTTGAAACTGACAATGAAAAATATTGATGTAGTGAGGTATTACAGTTATAGATATCGTTTGGAAAAAAGTAATTTTTCATTAGTCAGTAACGTATATAGTGAGAAGTATATTTGGCCTACGAACAATAGACTTTATCGATCATATTTTGGAACTTATGGTTTATGATATACTAGTATATATATATATATATATATATATATATATATATTCTGCAGCCTGCTCCATTCAAAATAACTTGGAGATATTTGATACGTGGGGTGATGTTAAAAATAATAACAGTAGAAACGCTGGTAACCTTCATTTTCAGTCCAATCTCGACTTATCTCAAAATAAATAACCGGTTATCTGTTCAACTTAAAGAACTGGAAAAACCTGCCTTTCAAAAAAAAAATTCTTTAGGGGAAATAGCCATTACTCCATGATTCATTTTAATTGTCATACCTACTTGTTTTTGTAACACTATTTTTTGAACCGTCCTTTAGCTAATTTGTTTATTCGTTTGTGTAATTTATGTTATTTTGTCCTTAAGCAAGCCTTGTAAATTTGAATTTTAATTATAAAAACTGATACAAAAATAGATAATTATGAATGAAATAAGTTCATTTCTTGTATGCTCTTATCTCGCACCAGTTTCGACTTCTGAGGTTTGTCTTTCGTAGGGGTGCGACAGCTGGTTAAAGGAATAAACATATTTTAACATATTTTGAACAACATATCAATCAAATAGTGTTTAGATGCGTCTTGAATATGTTCGCGATTTTCCAAAGGTAGGATATTGGAAAGTTTTGTGCCAATTCTATTTGGTGCTTTAGTGGTAAATTCAACTCTGGAGAATAGTTTTCGAAAATGGCCCGTTACCTCAAGAACCAATCATGAACCACCACTCAATATTTATAAATATCAAATCAAATCAGAATTTACTTTATTGTAGAAGATGAAATCTCATTGATAAAGTGTTACTATTCTAAGAAATATAAGATACACAACTTAAAAGATATTGTAGAAGATAACATATTATTGTCAAAATGTTATTAATTTAAAGAATATAAGTTATACATTTGGTGATTTCAGCATTTTGGGGTGAAAAAGTAGTCAAAAAGTAATAATATATATGCTACATATTGAAATAAATAATAATAATAATGAATATTCTCATGCAACACATAAATGTAAGTATGAGAATATGAAAACTATAAAGCATAAAAATATAAAAGTGAATGCATAGAAAATAACAGTAAGTATCAAGTCCGTAAACATTTTCAACTATATAGTTTAAGCTAAATGTGAACATTAAAAATACCAGTTTAAATACCAGTGTAGGTACTGAAACATAATAATTAAAATTGATTGTTTATATAATTTAAATTTCTGTCTGAATAGAATTCGTCTAAAGAATTAAAAGCCTTTGAAATCAGAAGCTTTTTTACAGACTTTCTAAATTTAGTGGTACATGTTATGTCTTTGATCTCAATTGGCAAATGGTTAAACATTTTTTTTCCATTATATATGAATATCAATGACACACAACGTAGAGTGCCAACCACCGCATTCATGCGGGAAGCATTCAAAGTCACACTATACAAGAAAATCATTGGATACCCACACTCATATTTGTATTGTAATTAGTACTGCTGTTAGTACTGTACTGTAACGTACTGTTATTTGTATTTGTATATTAGCATAATTTCTAATACCCACAAACAAGTGGAGTTCTCCACTTTGTGGGTCTAACCTGATTTATTCACTATATATACTTTATCTATTGTATTACTTCTGTATTATTTCAAAGGTGAATAAATATTAATATTATAAAAAAAATACAATTTGTTTGAGAAATAACAATAATATCAATAATGAGATACTAAGAATATATGGTGCAAACTGAGGAGAGAACAAAATGGTATACATACAGAAAACTATATTTATGAAATTAATCAGCATCATCAAAAGCATAGAAATAAACGATAATAATTCAAATATAGACTACTTGAAATTTATGAATTATTTTCCTGTCATAAATTTTTTTCAATTAAGTCTTGAATTTTTTCAATGGAGTTAGAATGTCTAATGGTGATGGAATAATGGATAAATGATTCAATTTGACTTTTTCAATTCGTATAGAATACCGGGATATTTGTTCAGTTATATAAAAACGAAAAATTCATCAAAAACAATAAAGATAAAACTCCAGTGTCGGATAGATGGGGAGTATATAAGTTGACTTGTGGTCCTTGGCCTAAATTTGATATTGGCCAAACCGGAAGAACTATCTACAAAAGAATAAAAGAGGGTAGCCGTGATTTTTTGAATGAATATTGAATGAATTCAACATTTGCGAACCATTTTTGACAGAGGGGCACGAGTTCAATCACGAATAAGACGTATTACATTCAGAAGAGAAATGCTTAAAACTGAACATTTTTGAATGCTTAGAGATCAATAGATTTAATAATTCGGGATTATTGCCTAATGATAAAATAGATTCGAATTTTTTTCCTATATTGAATTTAGTTTGCAATAATGAAAATGGTAATTACGATATACCTTAAATGTAAATGAAATTATGTATCAGGTTAAACTTGCACTCATTATTTTCCAGTTTAATGTGTTGTACCTAGAAAGGAAAATATTTTATGTAATGAATTCATCATGTAGAAATTCGTCAGGTATAGTACAATTCCATTATAGTAGGCACTAAATTCTCAGAAATATTGCATTGAAACGAAAATATTGTTGTCAAGGTTGTGATTCTATATATTTCATAATAATTTTTCCTCATCTGTTTAATATAATTTCCGTACGCCACTGCAAAAGACAGATTAAGGCAAAAACGTCTTCATTTCTAAGAAATTATTGTCTGCTATTTTGGAATTATAGTATAGAAATAGTCATTGAACTTCAAATTATTATAAAAGCATGACACATAATTTGTTTAAACAGTATCGCCACACCTGAAGATGCTATTGTATAGCGAAACCCGTGTCGCGGTTTTGTAAACTTCCAAGTGGAAATCTCACATTAAAGTGTTATTTGTGCGTAATTATGTAATTGTTTTCAGCAAAGGCTTTGCTATTTTCATAGCAACAGAGCTAAATAATTAAAACAATGTTCCGGAGTGAAACTTCTGAACGGAAAATTTACACCTTGCATGAACGGAAAACGCAATCATATAGTAAACGAGCTCCAGCTTGCGAGAAATCCCAATTTCCACGTATGATTACAAAAACGAAAAAGGAATAATCCAAGAGGTGGTGTGTATTTGTGAGGTGGCAGAAATAAATTTCTCCATAAGTAATTCCTGAGCATCTGCAGCGGAAAGGTATTACAAAAAGTGGCGTGATATATTAATATCTCATCTGCAGTCGCTGCAAGTTGACACAGCGGCCGAAAAGTTCGGTTAGAACTTAGGAAACTGAAACGCTTCTTTTAAAAACTCGCAGCTATGCTTGTAGAAAATGTGTCGCAACGAAACTCCTCTTTTTTTTTCTGGGAGAATGAGAACTTTATGCTGATTAGATTTCTTTTTAGAAACTCATTTTCTACGGCTGATGCTTGACTCGTTTCATAACGAGCGTTGTATATTGTTTTTCTAACGAGTTTTTCGAATGCAATTAATAATAATGATACTAGTAACGAGAAATATGTTAAATAAAAAGTAAAACGAAAACAAGAAAATGAAATCTTCCAGACTCTTCAACTTATATTTCATTCGGGAAAAAAGTATATTCGTTCCTATAATCCACCTTCAATGATAGCATTTTCAGCAGACTAGATGAATTTACAAATATCTCCGAGTTAAAATAACTCCATTCATTCTTAATACTTAAAGTCTATTACTTGAAAATATTGACTGTCTTTTTCATGTTAATTCAGCTGCGAAAGTATTCTATAATATGCTTCAAAGCATTTTCCCCAATATAAAATTGCAACACAAAATATCAGTTTTTGGAACTGTCCGATACTTTTCCCTCAACATTTTAATTGGTACGTTTTCATACACCAAAGACATAGATGAAACCAAAATATTGAAAAATCTAAGTTGAAAACCTAAGTACACTATTCGTGATGATCAAATCCCAAGTTTTATAATGGAAAATTGTACAAATTGCACCCAATGAACAATTTCAAAGCTTTTTAAATAATTCACAAATTCTTGATGTTTGTCAAGTCATGGTCAAAAAACAACAAAGCAAACGATACAGTAAAATTTCTGCTTTCTAACTGGAATGTCTTATAAAATGTGTCTCCAAGTGTTTAATACCCAAAAAATCAAAAAGGTTTTGTAAATAAACGCCCAAAGGTTTATTGTGGCTCACACCTATTCACACTCGGTATATTTAGTCGATCAGCTTCTTGACGAAGCCCAATTAGTTTGTATGGTGAGTGGTCTTTAAGGTCGGATGGTACGAGTGCGGCTCTGCCGAACTCTGAAAACTTGATTCGGCCTCAACGGGGCAGGCACAAAGTAAGTGATCTGCTGTTTCATCATTTCCCAAACAGAGGCGACATGCATGTCTTTCGACAGTCCCAGTCTCTGCATATGATGATCCAAATTACAGTCACCTATAAGAAGATCTGTTAGACATGGTAATTCATCCCTACTGTAGTCCAACAACTGTTTTGTAGCAAGATTCGAAGGGTGAATGAACGACTTGGAGTGAGCCAATCCTGGAAGATTCTGCCAGAATTCCATAAATCTTCTGGCCATCCAGGTGTTCAATCTTTGTTTGGCAAAGCCTAAAGCGGTGCACCCTCCTTTGCAAGGGAGTCAGTAGCCTCATTTCAGGCCACTATGACCAGAAATTCAGACCAGAGATAATATGTTACATATTCCTAACGAGGATAGTCGTTTTTGACAATTTGCTTTCAATTTAGACGTAGCTCGGTAGGAGCCAAGAGCTTCCAACGCCGGTTAACTGTCCGAGAATATTTTTATTGACTTGTGTATGAGGCTGGATTCTTTCAATTACTCCGCACACACAATTCAAATTGTGTGCGGATCGAAAATTTCGAAAGGCGAAAATTTCCGCTTCAAATACAGTCGCATGGATTCCTAGGCAGGTTGATTCTCTGTCCTGGGTCTGCGACTGAAAGCACCTGCACCATAACCGGAAGGTGTTGTAAATCCATCTGTGAATCAACAACTATCTGCTCTTTATATTTCCTTCTCCCGGAGGATCCAGTCCTCTCTACTGGGAACAGTACTTTATAAGGCAGTTCATAGTTGACAGTTAGAGGCATAATGTCAGAAGTCATTTCCAGAATACTGTGACTTCCAGTATAAACTAACAGTCTGTTGCACTCTGCATTAAATTGCTTTGTGCAATCCGAAATGTGCACAAGTCTATATGCAGTCCATCTAGCCTCTCTCCAGAGAATTGTGAAAAGGAGGTAGAGATCTAGAAGGACCTCCATGGCCGTTGAAGCTGTGGTACTGATGGTACCACTGATGGCCAGACAAGCTTGTCTCTGTTAGCCAGAGGGCCTCGCCTGGTCCGTTTTCTGTAAAGCCTTCGGCCACCAAGCAATTGAACCATAAGTGATCATTGGTATGGAAATCATCACATTAATCCAATTTTTTGGGACCCAAACCCCAAGTTTTACTATAAATACTTCGACATGTCCATAGGAACGGTCTGGCTTAGTGTAAACATTTTTCCAAGTGAGCGTTCCAGATTTTTTCTCAAGGACAATACCAAGATATTTCATCTCCGTTCCAAATAGAATGACCTCACCATTGAGGGAAAGTGGCGTTAGAACGTCTTATTTTCTCCTCCTGGTGAATTATCACAGTTTCGCTGTAAACAACGTCCGTGGAGGATATTACAAGCGACTCTTCTTGACGTGGACCTTGCCAAGATGAAAAGGTTATCTGCATGAGCTCGCAGATCTACTTTTCTTCTGTCGAGGGCATAAAGCAGACTACCTATCAGAAGGCACCACAGAAGGGGAGATAGTACCCCATCTTGAGGGCAGCCTCTGGTGACCCTGAACTTAATGGTATCGCCTTGAAGAGTTGTAGTTGCAGTTCTATTTACCAGCATGTCATAGATCCAGCCAGTTATAGTTGATTCTATACCTTTCCTAGCTAGAGGTGATTCTATAGATTTAGGTAGTTCATTTACCCAGGCATTTGATAATGATAGTGTTAACAAACGCAACGTTTCGACGTTAGTTTGCGAAAATTCATCTCAGAGATTTCACCTTCGAAAATGAGCCCCCATATGGTTTTTGATGATTTGAAACGTATTGGGAAGGTAAAAAATCTCGAAAAGTTTGTGTCACCCACCAAAAAAGACCTTGGTTACTGTATGGTAGTCAGCGGCTGCTGTGAATCACTATAACTTTCTGCAACCGGGTCAAATCATCAAATAGTTTGTCCTCTTGTGAGAAAATCGACGAAATGTACCGAAAATTGCCTCAGCAGCAGCCGGCACTGATCAACAGAAGAGTTTCGATCCTGCTCCAAGATAACGCTCGTCCGAACGTTTCACAAATCAGCCTACGAAAATGAAACATTATTGTTATTATTATTACATATAAATAAAGGCTGAGGACAAAATCCTATG